>ARYC01001898.1:0-50742 GCA_000711775.1 Oxytricha trifallax
ACTTGCGATGAAACATCACAGCTCGCTAGTCTAGTGGAAAGTGTGCCCAATACTTTTAAAGTCTTCGAATCACAGAAGTAGTCAATATGGTGCTGTGAGAACTTTTATTTTCTTGCTGGATGCTTTCAAGTGCCTGAAGTATAATGCTAAGCCAACAAGCAATGATACCTAACTGTTGAGGCGCTCTTGCACAAAAGCTTTGCTATAGCTGTATAATTCATTACTGGTTTGACTTAGTCTATATTAATACTCGTACCATACCTAAGCATAAGCAATAAATCTAATATTTCTCATCACAAATAGACCCTAAATTTCGCTAATTTCTATTTCTCATTTTGCAAATTGGCCTAATTTCTCTACTAACCCCAATAAGACCCCAACTATACCCTACAAATCAAAGCACTTATAAACCTCACTAAGGGGTTTTGGGGTTTTGAATGCTTACATTGGGAATTCAGACATTTTTGAATTTTCGGTTTTGCAAACGAAGTAAGGGACAACCTTCGAATGGGGGGCTGCCGTGATACCATGCGATTCACCATGGAGAGACGCAAGGAGATGGAGTGTCGGACTAAGACATCTATCCCAGGGGTCTAGATAAACGAAAATATTTTTTTGTTTCTCATGCTATACCATAGTCATTCGACCAGGAGCCTTACTCATGCCTTTGTGTTGAATCTCAGGCTTTAGTCATGCGCCCTACTCATGCTGATGCTTTCCTCTAGCTCTTTCCCGCTTTCTTCTTGTGGTTATCAGAATTCCTCCCTGATGCAATAGATTAGCCTTGGCGCTTTCCTAATGAATTGATTAGATTTTTGAAAAAGATGTACCCCTTTACGTTAGATGGGCTAAGGATCCCTCAAACACTATCCATCTAGCTGTAAGCCCTCTAGGATCTCATCAAATTATGATCCCATCCACTCTCAGTCTTCAAAGCTACAACGTAGCATCTTCGGACCAATGCTGAGTTATGCTCACATATCAGGCAATACAAGACCTTCTATCTCTTACTCTTGTAATCTTTGTGCTTAATGCGAGTAGATTCATCACAAATGTCTTCGCAATATCATGCTCATCTCAATTGCAATGCAATAAGGAATCAGATAAACAACTCTAATACTCACCTTTCAACTCATCTAAGCCTTTCATGTATAGTAGGAATAACTAGAGAAAATCGCTTGACGGTTAAAACCTACAAAGCCACTTGTTCTCAATGGCAGGCATGCGATGCCAATGCTAGTAACCGAATTACAGTAAATGGCAAATAGGCCTCTGCCTCATCCTTCTTCTCTCCATTTCTTATGGCTTTTAAAGACCCAGTAGATTTGCCTTGATGGCTAGCTGCTGCATTAGAGATGCTTAGACATGCTACAGCAGTTCACGCTACTATGGTCAGGTAGTCTGAGATAGAGCAGTCACCATTAATGACAGTTAAAAATATAATTTAATTAGGACTAATAAACTAAAACATCACTGATTAAAATTTGGTGGCTTTTTTATTTACGATGAAGGCTATATGTATATATATAAAATGTACTTTGTTTAATTTCTAAAAAGCTACCAAGTAATTTATAATAATAAAAATACTTTATTTGTTTGAAATTTAAATTTAAATTAACAACTTCCTTGTCTCTGATCAATTTACTCTTTTATACTATAATATATTAAAATATTTGTGTAAGTCATAACGCCAATTAATATATAAATATTTGAATCATCTTGGATTTTAAGTGGATTATAAATATTTAATTTCAGTAATTCATCATAAAAATAATAATAAAATGTTAACTTCCTCAAGTTAGTAAATACTTAACGAAGATGCTAATGTCGAATTCTTTTTAATTTATAAGTCTTTAATTTATCTATTTAATCTTGAAAATTAAGAGAAAGTATGAGAACTGGTTGTATATGGAGAAATACCAACTCATTTAATTTCTATCTTAAAAGTTAAATTATACTTATATTAATCTTATTATATAAACCCCAATACGTATGTACATATAGAAGTGATAAGTTGATAAAAAGTTTTAGATATATCGATAAATAAGGAAATTTAAAAGGACAGAAATTAACTTAATTTGAGGGAGCCGATCGAGAGAATGCAAGTACGGTGAAGTTGGGAAAAAATTCATAATTTTTTTTTAGCCATACTTACCAGTCTTATATAGAGTTTGAGATGCTGATCAAGATTATATGGGGTTTGTACCCTGTTGACCGACTAGGGGCGAAGTTTTACCGTTCAAACTAGAGGGGATGCGGTTTTACCTCCACATTTGAATTAAGTATGAATTTAATTAATTAATAATTACTACTTTAATAATTAAACTAATAATGGAAATAAAAAAGTGATAAATCTGCTATCGCTATCGCACTTCCTTTATAAGCAACGCAACTCACGCACTCACCACTAACTTCAGTGCGTTTGTGTGCACTTTGAAGAGCAACTCGAGTTCTAAATTTCAGTGTCTTTAAATTTATGTAAACGCATTTTTTTATAATTTTTGTGATAAAGTGAATGCTATTTATATTCGCAAATGTTTGTTGCACTGGAATTGCATTATAGCGAAGCTATTCATGCACTTTTATTTAATGGTAAATTTTATTATTTCACGCTACTTACACTTACACTCTTTACAGAGTGCTTATATATAAGCTATTTAATTCACGCAAGTGAAAAAGATTAGCAATTATCATGATTTTTATTACTAATTTTAGCTCACTTTGCACTCTATAATAGTGCAATTATTTTGCTAACCTATATAAGTGGCATTTTTTAATATTAGGCAAAATTAATTTTAGTAAAATTTATATATTTATTTTATGCAATTAGAAGCATTTAGGCTAGTTTAAATTTAATTCTCTAGAATTTGAAATTGTGCAATGCTATTGCATTTAATTCATTAACAAAAATGGAAGATATGGATTTTTAAGTACTAATAATAATATAGTGTTTTACAGGATATATAGAACTTATCATTTTCAAAAGTTAGGTAATTATACTTTTTATCATTTTTATACTATTTTATAATTTAGCTAAAATTATAATTTAATTTCTATTTATAATTTTTACAAGATATAGATTTATGTTCATTTGCAAGCAATAAACTGGGTTTAATTTATAGTTATTTATAATTACTAATATTAAATTAAGGGTGGATTTCAAAATAATACTTGGTAAGTTTAACTTTAAAATTTATTGATCATTATATTTCTAAAATTATATAAAATATGAGAGAATAAATTATTTCTTTAATTTAATATAAGATCAATTTGGAAATTATATTAATGCTTTATTTAACTCAATCTTTCTTTAAAGAATTTAAATTAATTATATATAATTTAGAGTAATGGTTAAGGGGAAAATAAGAGAATTATAAGGAAAATATAAGGTAAGTTTATAATTTAATAGTTTAGTCATAATTAATTATTGAAGAATTTAATTTATAATAAAATTTAATTTAGTTTAAGAATTATTTTTGATTTAATTCAAATATGTTGCTTAGATTTAATCTTTCTTTAGTGAATAAAATGCAAATTTTCATTTCAAAATGATTTAAATATTCAGATTTAATGCAGATTAATTTAAAAATTATTTATGTAAGTGTCTTAGACATTTTAGAATTTTAAATATTCATTTTTAGAAATTAAATTAAAATTAAAATCAAACTTAAATTACACACTTTAACTTTCTTACTTTGTAATTTTGGATTTAATTCATTAATTAAATCAACAATATATTTAATTTTTATATAAATGCTCATTATTTTCATTTAAAATATAAATATAAATCTCTTACCTTCTTAAATTCTTATTTATTTATTATTTTTACATGAATTATTGCTATTTCAATTATTGCTATTGAAATTCCTTCACATTTTCCTATAAAAATGATTAATTTTTCATAATTTAAATTAAATTTATTATTAAATTAGGATACAGATATTAAAATGATTATTTAATGTGAATTATTAATTAATTAATTCAATTAAATTATTATTATTGCTCTTAATTTTCCATTTTAATTTAATTTTAATTTATTTATTTTACTTACTTTAGATTATTTACATTTCAATTATTCTTGATTATTGATTTATTTGAGCAAGAAAATTAAGTTTTGAAGAAATTTAGAAGATAATTGAAAGATTTAAAGAACTTAAAAGACATAAATAAATACTTAATTAATTAAGACTAGAGACATAATATATTTTTAATTTTATATTTAATTTATTAATATATTTTAATTTTAGCCTGATTATTAAGTGATTCTGAAGTAGATTTTACATTCAATCAAGGATAATTCTAAATTTATTTTCAATTTTATGATAAAAATCCTAATCATACTTAGTATAAAACACGAAATTATATCAAGGCCAGGAAAGTATCCTCATAATTATTTAAATAATAAACTTTTCCAGGTATTAAAAATCTAGGGGGGGGGGAAGTTTCCTGCCCCAAAATTTTATATGCACCCAAGGGGGGAAGTTTCCTGCCCCCAAAAAGGTAGTTCCTGCCACCAAAAGAAGTTTCCTGCACCATACATAAAAATATGTAATTTAAAAAATTTTCAAAGAATATTTATCATAAATTATGATGTAGTTTTTTTATATTTTTAATTTAGCTTCAAATATCATTTCTACATTGATAATCAATTTAAAATTTAATGAAAGTTACATTAATTAATAAAAAAACACCTATTTTAGCCTTGTCAGTAATATATAATTTGATAAAGAATAATTATAAACCTTGAAAATTATATAATATAAATGTTGTATAGTACATGGTTATGGTTATTGAAATTGAAATTTATTTGTTTCTATTAAATTTATTGCAAAAAACATAAAATTAATGTTGGGGCAGGAAACTACCTTTTGGGGCAGGAAACTGTCTGGGGGCAGGAAACTTCCCCCCCCAAAATCTATTTATCATTTTAATGATATCAGTAAATTCATTTGTAAAGTAACTAATTTTAATGCTTTGCATTATTTTGCTTCGATTATTTCATTTTTAATTTATGTAAAATAGAAAGTCTAATTGAATTTTTCTTTTTTTAAATCAATAAAGTATTCTTAAACTTCATTAGTAAATTCAGTAAATATTTTTCGGCTTAGGTAAGAAAAACAGTAAAAACTGAAAAAAAGTAAATTTAATTTACAAAAAACCCTTCTTATAATTCAGTGAATTATCTGAGGGACCCGTTGAGAATTAAAAAAGTTGATTTATTTGGTTGTAAGAGTGCTGAATCATAATCTATCTCAAGCCAATAACTTTTTTTTATTAAATTATTATAATTTTTAATTCTAGCTCCCTGAATTTACACTAAAAAAAAACTAAATATTTAAAATTCTTGAAAATTTTAATGGATAAATTTTGTGGATAAATAATTTACCAATAGTTATAATTATAATATTAAAGTAAAAATTAACTTACTAGTTAAAAAGTTTCTCCCACTCTTCATTTATTACTAATACTTATTATTTTTATTATTATTTCTTTTACCCTTAAACTTGACTTTAGCTTGACTTACTTTCTGAAATCTTTCTCTTTCCACTTTTATTACTTTGATATTTTATAAATTATTGAATCATAAATCTTTTTAATTTAAATTTACAATTAAACTTGCTTATTATATTTTTACTTTTTGGATTAATTGTTAATTGAAAATGGATAATTAAAATTTTATTTAACCTTAAAATTATTGGATTTTAGTAAAATCCCAAAGATGTTAGTCTTTAAAATTATAAAATAACTTTTTGGCTTTTAGAGTAAAATTTATTAAAATATGATAAATTCATTTATAACATGTTCTATAGACATGTAGAGTGAAAGTTAAATCTTAAATAAATAAAGGCAGTAATTTAGAGTAAATTAAGCAAGTAATTTAGAAGTTATGAAAATTTCAAGTATTAATATATTCCTTAATTTAGAATCCAAAATGGCTTAATATGAAATATTCTATTTTGAGTAACACTTTTATTCATAAATTTTTAAGGGAAATGGATTCGAGAGCTGCTGTTAATACATGATATAAGTAGCGACTTACTAAATTCTAATTAATTCTACTAATATTCATGCCTAGCTCTTTCATAAATGCTGCCAGTAGCCTCTAAATTTTATTACAAAAATAAATCTTACTTTGAGGAGGCTCTTGTATTTAATGGATTTAAGTCTCTGTTCTTAATCCAAGAGTACATTAATTCTACAGGGGCTATTCTATAGTGATAGGGGCCTAGAAACATTATAAGTAAACTCAGTTCATATACTTTTCCATAATACTTTGAGATCTGTGATAAGAAGCATTATCAAGAAGTATTAAAGTATTTGATCTCCAGTCAACATCAATTTATTCTAGTACTTTTATTAGCTTGCATAGAAAGTACATAAATGAATGCTAGTTAGTTCTTCCGTGATTAACTGTGTAGAATAGTCCTCCCGAACTTGAAACTGCTATAATCAAATTTATTTATTTGAGTAGTCTTTATGAATTTGTAACTCTATTTTTAACATAAGAGGCAGTCCAATCTCTGTGTCTTTAATCTGTTTAATTAAGAGTGGATTCATCTATATTGATAATTCTCTTACCCTAACTTAAGTTCTCAACGAATTGCTAGGCTGCATACTATCGTTGCAGCTTACTACTATTGCTTTTATGCAAATTAGAAATCTATTTGATTTACTTGTAGGTCATCATTAATTCATTCTTCAAGAATCTTCTAATCATTTGCTTGCTGCACCTTAGTTAAATATTCTTTTACAAACTATGTTGTATATCTGAAACTTGCACTAGCTAAGTATCAAGCATTAGCATATTAACTATATGAGTGCGAGCTCTGCTATGAAGTTTTTTATACTTGCCTCTCTGGATTTGTTTTAGATTCCATAATTAAGCTTTCTTAACAGAGCTCTTCAAGTATCTTCTTAATTTGTAATAAGAAATTCCCAGTCTATTCATGATTTGTTAGTAAGATAACTTTTCATGATTTCTTAGTCTAAGGGACTCCTCTGCAATTTTAAGCTCTTTCTCTTACTATATTTTTTCCTTCCCAAGCTACTTTAATACTATGCGAGGCACGGTTGCATTAAGTTGTGTGTGTTAACCAAATATTTTAAGTTAATCTTTGACTTTATGGTTTTCAATTACTTTTGCTTCAAGCAAATTTAAATCAAAATTTTCAGCTTAATCAAGTAAGCTCTAAGGTTCTAAGTCAGATTATTTATAGTCTGTAAAGCTTCAACACCAGTTGACCAAGACTTCTTATTTAACTATCATTAAGTAATGATCCTTAGTTCCTTTCTTAACAGTTTCTCTATAAATTTCCTTAGGGTCTATGATAAATCCATCACTTTCAAACTCTGAAATTTCATTACAAGTTTAGTTGAATAGTGAAATCATATCTCCTTAACTCACTGATTCTATAATAACGTCAGCGAAAGTTATATTTCTTTAGTACAGCATATTAGTTGTTAAGTAATTTTAATTATCAAAAGAATCTCCTGATTCGTTGGAAGAGCTTGACTCTTCACTTGAGCTGTTATCATCATAATCTTTTACTTCTAATTTGAAAAATTCTGAAAGTCTTGACTGCCGTTTTTTAGAATATGATTCCATAAATGGATTCCTAAATTGAATAATAATGAATTCTCTTGGTGCTGGTAGGGATTCCGCTAGCGGAAATAGGACTGTGCTGGTAAGATTTAATTTTCATGAAAGCACTCTATAGTTTTTGTAACGGTAGTGTCTTCCTGAATCAAAATTTACATATATAAAATGGTGATAAGTACCTTAATTTTAAAGTTTAATGAACCAATAATAACTTACTGGTATCAATGTTTCAGAACTCGCCCAAAAATGCAAAAGTAAGAAAGAGCTATACAACTTTCTTGCCTAAAACTGCCACGCTTTCTTACCCAAAGCAGACTCCACCAACATTTATTTCCTTAAGTAAATCATAAGAGCAGAGAAAGATGTAACCACTAGCTTAACCCTGTAACTGTTATTATAGTATGTAAGAAGAAAAGCAGTAAAAGTCTCAGCAGTGCCTTAAATTGATGGACTTACAGTTCAAGACTTTCTCGAGTATGCAAGAGGATCTTCAAGACTGCTCCAATACTTGCCTGATGAACGAGATTGGGTCCACCTAGACAGATAATCATTCTGTGACTTGCTCTTCACCCTAGACACCGACAGTGTCTCCCAGATGATTCATGATGCAATATTGTAACGAAGAGAAAAGCTAGAGCATAACAGAGATCTCGTTATGGAAATGAGACCCGAGTTCGTGGACGCTCTCAGCAGATGCCTTAACTTTAGCATTAAGTTTACTCTCTCTTAATTCCTTGTGTAGCTGAGCGAGTTAAGGCTGTGAGTCTCGTTAAGGATTCATCTAAAAGAAAGAGAACCCGTGATTAATTATAGGAGGTAAAAGATTATGAAATGGCTTTGAAATAAGATAAGCAAGAATTCTTGCAGTAAACTAAAAAGTTAAAGCAATCACATGACAATATGGAAAGTGAGTTGCTTGACTTACGCAAGATAAAAGAGCAGTTTATGCAAGATGGTAACTTGTAGAACATGCAAAATCAGTCTCCTAACGTGAGACGCTGAGTGCTGCTGCTTCTCTTCCTCCACGATTCTCTATATGCTAATAATAGCAAAAACTAGAATATTGTGAATTGCTTTAAAAAATTAAGATAAATTTCATATTCTTAATCTTGGTTTTCTCTCTGAATTTTTATGGTTTATGTCGCTTTTAAAGTGCCTTCTCTCACTAGAAGCTGCCTTCAACCATCTTTCCATTGATTCTTCATTCTCTGGCAGCTCTGTATAAGTGCAAGTGAATAATTTATCTCTACCACTGCGACGAGTAGCCAACTCTCGAATCTTATTTTATTCTTTGATAAATTCAAGCTTTTGTTAATTTTTCATTTCTCTCTTATTATTACTTTTCTTACTGCCCTTACTTCAGGATCTCTCTCTGCTTTTAGCTTTAGTAATTTCATGATACTACCGTTTTAAATTTTTCTGAACCAACTACTAAATCTTGTCAAATGGCTTATTTTGCAGTAAAGGATTTTAACTCATCTTTTCTTCAATAAGCTCTATGAGTGAAGGTTAATAAAACCCAACTTACTTTATTCAGCTTATTCTTAGTTTTATTATGGCTCTTCTTTTTCTTCTTCAAGATTTTCTTGCTTCTTCAGCTGGATTGGTGGCTTCACTGTAAGCTTTCTCAGTTAGAGTAACGAAATGCTCAACAATTTATTTCACAAATTTTGTTTTGATCCTCTTCGTTTTAAAGTTCTGCAGAAATTGGTGGTTGAGGGACCTAGTTTTATTGAAGGAAATTTTCCATAGCTTCTAATCGATTTTATAAAATTGATTATATATAATTGTGCTTGCGATCAAGATTAAGTTTGATTTCTCTCTGTTCTTAAATGATAAGCTGCTCTTCACTATCTTTAGAAGCGTATTTTTATAATACTCGTTACCACCTGCCTTTAGTGTTGAGCCTGCCAATTCTACCAATAATTTATTCTTCAGATAGTTTTGAAAAAAAACATCAGCAATGATTAAATATGAACCTCCATTTTATTAAATTTCATCATTTGTTTCAATGTCTGTTCCTCTTCCCTGTGACTCGTTAAGCAAGTACATTCAATACTTTTTGCTTGCGTTCCTCAATAAATACCTGCCTTCATTCACAGATTCAATTGCAGCAGCTTAGGAGTGGCTGAAACTTTAGAAGTCAAAGTTCGTATTTAAAAAACCTTTTTCAATAGCACTATATTTTGTTGAAGCAACAATTAAAACTGGTGAAATAGCTACTTAATCCATTATGATTTCCTTGATTTTTTGTAAGTAATTTCCTTGATTTGAACTTATCAGCAAGTCAGCCAGCTAAGTTTTCTTATCTCCTTACAATTTATCAAGAGTAGTGAACACCACAGGTGTGCTATGAAAAGCTAAATTAAGACAATTTTTTTCACTTTAAGAAAGATGGTTTCCTGAAAATCCAATAATGCTTTTAGCTTGCTTGTAAAAATTAAGCTAGTTCACAATGTTTTCACTGGAGCCATCGAATAAAATCCAGTCGTATTCGTCAACAAGGACGATACTCTCTTACCACACACTCATGAATTTAGCAACCTTCATTTATTTCTTGAGTTTTGGTTGAGTGAAGAAATAAATACCTGCACTTTTTGCCAAGAAATTAAAGTTGGAATCAAGTTTCATTGTAGTAATAACTTTTTTATACTTATTGAAATCTCTCTGCACTAAGTGTGCATTTGATAAGAATTGTTACATTTTCCAGAAATAAATAAATAATCTACAATTTATTCACGCTTTTTATTACTAATTTTATTTAAATATATTAAAATGGCACGTATCTCGAAATCGATGAAATTTTGAGATACGTGCAAAATAAATCGAATTAATAAATTAAGTTACATTAATCTATATATAAATGAAATTAAGTTTTTAATAATTTTAAAGTTCAAAAAGTGATCAGTATTAACTTTATTATTATGTTAAAATAAAATATAATTTACACAAAAAGATTTAAAAATAATTAAAATTGTCTATGGGATACAAGTTTTAATTATGCATTTGAATAATTTTATGAATATGACTTTTAATTATTAAAAACTTAATTTCATTTATATACAGATTAATGTAACTTAATTTATTAATTCGATTTATTTTGCACTTATCTCAAATTTCCTCGATTTCGAGATACGTGCCATTTTAATATTTTTAAATAAAATTACGAATAAAATAGCGTGTATAAATTGTAGATTATTTATTTATTTCTGGAAAATGTAACAAATCTTATCAATTCTTGCCAACTATGAAGAGGGATAGCTTGCTTTAAAGAGCTATAAGAATGGCTAACGCAAAGCAAATTAAGGTCTTGCCATTTCCAATACCAAAATGTATTAAATGGTTTGCTTGTAGGTTTTCACAAATATTATAAATGCACAAAATTTGAGAACTGTATAATATAAAGCCAAGATTTTGCTGTAGCTTTTCTAAGTCAGCACTCGCACTCAATTTTTCATTTTGGGGCTTTGAATAGAAGTCCAAAGTGAGTTAATGAAAGATATTTGCATTCTCAAAGAGTTAAAGTAAATCAGAGAATGCTTCCATATTATGGGTTAAGTGTAAAATTCTTAAAATTTCAGAGCTGTCGCCATTGAAACAATTCTCAATGATATTGTTGTTGAGAATTATATTTTTTTCAATTTAAGCTTCTGAATTTGAGAAATCTTGCCAACCCATTGCACGTCTCTGCTCTACAGCCTTTATGCAAGACCTTTCATAAAGTATATACCATAGTGTTTGAATCAATAACTTCTTACTTCTGTAAGAAAGTAGCCCTGCTAATTTGAATATATACTTTCAGTAGGTCGACTGTTGGAGAACAAATAAGTGCACAAATTCTAACGAAGTACTCTGTTTATTTAACAGGAATATCTCTGATTAAGTGCAAGCCACCGTCTTGCCTGAGTAGAGTAATGAAAGGCACGTTCAAAATAAAGAATAAAAAGGGTATTAGCTTTTTAACTTAAGAATCAACTTCAAATACTGACCCACTTTAACCCATTAATTGTAAAATATAAGGGTGAGTAGAATCCAATTTCTGCACCTAAGCAAGCTGCTTTGTGAAAGTTGCTACGTTATTGAAGAATACATAGTTTGCTAAACCTAGAGCCTGTCAAGTATTAGTGGAGCGTATTAATAACAAGATTGATTCTTTAATAAATTCATCTTAGACTGTTATTCTTTCACCCATATAATTACCAAGGGCAGCTAAAAAGATACGTGGCTTCAAATCTTGATCTATATTTTTATTGCTTTTAATTAAATCCACGAGCAATAAAACAAGTTGTAGTGCATTTATTCTTCGCTAGCGTTCTCAAAATTGCTTTGGAATGAAAATTGTGATTAAGTGTTTCGAGTAACTATTTCTTGCAGAATGCAAGACCTCTCATAATATTTAGAATTTTTGAAATTTTCGAAGTGTTCTATGAGAATTTCGTGGCAAATGATAGAGCCATAGTTAATAAAAATTTGAGGTAAGAGTTCTTTATTTTGTTTTTAGTCACTTGCAAAGCTTACGTTCATAGTGAAGTCGCACTCCTTGACTTGTTCGTAGGTGGTAGTAACTTCAGGAGGCTCTGAAATTAAAGATTTACTTTTAGAGCTGTGCTTCACCTACTTTGGTTTATTATTATTTACGTTCTTTCTCACATACTAATCAAAATCAAAAATTTTATTATAACTTGCAAAATCCTGCTACTACAGCAGCAATTTCAATTTATAGTTGTTTTAGTGCAGAAATTCTTTAGCACGATTGATTTTAGCTATCTTGAGCATTTTAATACTCAGATTTAATACCCTTGGCTTTACCTGGATCATCAAAAATTGAATCGGAATTATTATTTTCAAAATCCAAGGGTAGTTTTCTTGCTCGGGTGCCTTCCTTGGCACTTGCAAATCATTTATACCTTCTAAATAGAAGATAATACTGAGGATTTAAGCTTACCAGCACTCGGATTTAAAAGTTGGTGAAGGTCGATTTCAGAATTTTTCTAAAATCCAGTGACTGGATTCATCTGATTTGTGCTTAATTTTAATGATTAATTCGACTGGATTTTAGTATTAAACCACTGGATTATTGATCCTTAAATATATGAAAAATCACTCTTTCCCTTAAAACTTCCGGATTTATTGAAATATCATAGCCAAACCAATTCAAATAATGAGTATTCAATATAACTCATTAATCGAGTAGCTTAGAGTTGCTAGGAGGTGGGTGGTTGAAGACTTGTGATAATTTTTTTTAATTTTCAAGATGGACCCAACCAAAATTGGTTTTTTGAAAAGATTTCGAAATCCGCTGTAACTTTCAAATTTCTAACCTCTGCCCTTCCATAACTGAAAGATGGCCAGTTGAAATGTGAAGAAGGGAATAGCTAGAAAATAATGGCTCCCAAAATCAAAATATCGAAGGGCCGGTTTTGACCCTGATAAATGGTCTTTGGCTAAAGCCAACACGCTGGATTTTAGGGGTCGGATCAGTTAAATAGTATACCATTCTTAAAAAATCTTAAGAACGGCCCCGAAAACCTACTGGATTTTTTGTTTCTATGAACTTAAAATTAAAAATCACACTATTCTAATCATATAAATCAAACCATATTCAATCTTTACTTGAGCTGTGATAATGCCAACCCTTCTTTTTGCATTTAGCTAAAATAGCATATTTTTGGTAAATTAATAACTTAATCAACTTTAACACATTTCTTTTATTTATTTTATTTTTAGGTACTCTACCGCATTTGATCTGTTTTGCTGAAGAGTACCTTATTTATATTAATTTAAAAAATATTTAATTATTAAGTTTTAATTTATACATGAAATGCAGTTTGTAGAAAAAGTAATGCTGTATTTAATTTTATTTATTTTATTTAATTAGTATAATTAAGGTACTCTACCGTAAAACAGGTTTATACATAAAAATCTGCGGTAGAGTACCCAAAATTATATACTTATTTTAATATTATTATCAAACATGTGTAATCTTGATCAAATTAATATATTCTCCTATAATTATGTTATTTTAGCTAATTCTCTCGATCGGCTCCCTCAAATTAAGTTAAATTCTTTCCTTTTAAATTTACTTATTTATCGATATATTTTAAACTTTTTATCAACTTATAAATTCTATGTGTACATACGTATTGGGGTTTATATAAATTTGATAATCAACATAAGTAAATTGAATTTTAAAGTTGTTAAAGTTATATTATATTCATAATATTTAATTATTGTTATTTTTATTTGGTAGTTTTCGTTTTTATCACTAGGGTACTAATATATGTTTATATTTGAATTTATATTTATACAGAGCTTCCATCACAAATCAACAAACTATCAAACTTATTGGTAAGTATTTAAGGAAATTTATAAAATTAATTAGAATCAAAATTTATTTATTATTACTGTTAAATTAACACTCTATGGTTTCGCCTAGCCTAGCCTATACATGCAGTACTCCTTTGAACCGTACCCGCGACTTCGCCATAAGCCCAGCTTTCACCCTCCATGAATGATGTCGCCAGGGATGAACTTTAACCTGATAAAAATTTAAGTTGAGCTGATGTGAGCTGGCGCCAAAAATATTATGTCTAATATAATAGATCTCCCCAAAGAACACTCCAATCAGAGCATCGTAGTGATCTTGATGACCTTCTTCAACTCAAAAACTGTACATTACCATTTGGTCTCTTTTTAAAAGGAAAACGAACGCTATATGGTAAAACAAAGACTTGAACTTGCGTTAAAGAAGCCCAAAAGAATACCTGGTACCCAATTTGAACCAAAGATACGACGCTAGTTGATAAGAAGCAACCAAAGCCTTTTTAATGGGCTTGCTAAAGGTAAGAGGTGTGGCACCATTTTGAACCTACTTCAAAAGTTTAGAATTAACTATCAATTTGTAAATACGGCTTGATTTCATCCACTTTTAAGATACATAGCAAATTTCCCAGAAGTTTGCTATAATTATTCTGATGCTAAAAACGTAGAACAGCAATATCCATATATTTAGCATCCAAAGTAGTTAATCCAGATGACTTAGCAATCTTCCTTGGTTAAAACTTCTTTAAATTCTCAAAGCAAACTGTTGGAGATATTCCTTTAAATCCATATGCTGCTATAACTGCAGCAAAATGAGAAATTTTGTAATCTGAATCGCAAATTTTTGTCCGATTCATGAAATATTGTTAACTTCCTTTGGTTTATAAGCAATTATGTTTTAGATAGCAGTTAGTTCACTCAACACGAAACCTAAACAATATCCTCATAGTTTAATGTAATTACGATTTTATTTAATGTAAAAGTGAGTTTTTTTAATTAATTAACTAATTAAAAATAATTAATAATGAAAATGATCAGACGCAAAAGATGACTGTGCACTCAAATAAAATGTAAGTTACAAAAAAGATATCTTTAAATTGTTTTAAGTGGCCCTGCTTGGTTAAAATGGAGATGTCAATGAACCAGTGGATCTAGAGGTCATACAGAGAGGCAAAATACTTTCTGACGATGATGATGAAGACGACGATGAAGAAGATGAAACTATTTTTTAAAGATTTTCATTTTCTAAAGTACTAATACTATTTGTAATCACAACTATTTAATTTATCATTTAAATTAAGCTTTTTAAAAATAATCTTGAATAGTAGAATCTGTAAATATTGTGACATCTTGAACAAAATCATTGAAGACACCAGTAAAAGCTAAGGTGACTGTAGCTCGCAGGAAAATGGTTTTGCCTTAGCATACCTTCAACAGACAATTGGTATGTTTTATTAACTTTATTAATTTCCTATAGATTGCCTAAAATTTCACCGAGTAACTTGCAGTTCTCTTTAAAGAAACAAGCCTTAGAGGCAGAGTACTAAAACAACAGTTTCTAGGGAAACGTACTTCTCAAGTGATGGTAAGGCAACAACTGGCCAGTTATATTGTGGACTTGGCAGTGCGAATGTCATGCATAGACATGCGGTGGCTCCAGCATGAGTGCCTACGAGCTCTGATCTCTGCCATCAACTGCCTGGGCCTATAGAAAATATTATTATGAAGATGACTTCTAGGAATCTCAAGGTACGTAATGGAGATCTTAATGGCTCTTTTCGAAAAGTGATGATCAAATTTCTCCGCTTCAACGACATTTTTCTGACTAGGAAGTTCCAATGTCGTGAGATAGACTGAGCTGAGTTGAATGGTACTACAGGTTGCCCCGCAATTTTCCCGTTTACTTCCCCTATATAGACTGGAATACCATTTAAGCAAATTTTCCTAAGCTATTTCAAAATGTAGAACCACTATACCCCGCTTAACTCACATTTTTTAGTGCAAAGGGAGCAATGCTCTAGTCGACAGAAATCAATCTGAGGCTGTTCCAGCTTCAAAGAGAAGAGAGTCTCGAGAGACAAAAGGAGTAAATGTTTTAGAGAAATAAAGCGACGACATTGCTATAAAATAAGTGTAGTCAATTCCCCATGATTAAAAAATTATTAGAATTTGGTGAAAAAATAATATAAATCTGTAAATAAAAAATCTCTAATAATATACATACTCATTGTAAATAACATTAATAATCTTAATGAATAATATGTTAGAAAGTATGCTGTTTTGTGTGAAGGATGATACTCTCTTTTAAATTATAAGTTATTATATTAGATTATTAAAAGCAATAAAATTTGAATTATATAAATGCATATTAATTAATACGATTATGATTAAAGAAAAATTAGAGTTACTTAATTTAACCATATAGCGGATATTTTTATGATTAAACATATTTTATCATATAAGTACTGATATCAGCGCTAACTATTAAAACAATGACTATCAATTGATATAACTTTCTAATAAAACCTTCAATAAGAGCTGAAATTAGCCCTCAAATTTATGACTTATAATTATTTTTCTTATTTAACTTATTGTTTGAGTTAATTTCTCAATGAATTAATTGAGGCATCTTCAGCTGGTTTCAATATAAGTACTTTCAATTAGTCAAATTATTACACTACTTAGATGACTAGGATGCATCTCAACATATTCTTTCTTGATTAAATTCTTTTTTATCGACTTGGTTTGGCATCTCATCTAGAAATAACTTGAAAAGTTTGAATGATAGTGTTTATGTGCTAGTATTCATTAAGATTAAAGCCGATGATCTCACAATTAACGATAAACTTCTCTTTTGACTAGATGTCGATATGGATTTTCTGTTTATGAATGAATGCACTATAATTGATGCCACGCTATAGGCATTAACTATAGGATTTCTTAAAGCAAATCCACCAATTATGGAGAATAAGCTCTTAAAAAAATGGAAGAAAAACAACTTTAACAGCTTTACCATTATTAATATCATCACAATACATATCATGACTAATTATTCTCTCGCCATTCCTAAACTTTTAAAGTATTCATATTAGAGTTACTCATTTAGTTATAATCAAATATTTTTCTTAAAATATATCATAATTGAGGTTAGTCATCAGACTAGTTCGCTCAAAGTTTACAAATCTCTTATTCTCGGAGTTTTAATCTACAACAATATTAAAAACATTCAATCTTCTGTGGACATAGCCAAGACTTAGGATTTCCTAATGACTATTAATTAACTTTCTTAACAATGATTAGGTTAACAATCGATCATAGCACATTCTCTAGTAATCGCCAAAGTTATAAGAGTAGAATAAATAGACTAGTTTTATGACCAGAGGCTTTGTCTAGATATTTAAGGGAAATCATATTCTTTAACTACTTTTAAGAAGTAAGTTGGAAAATGGCATTTTCATTGATAATCTTAATTTTCTAGTTCTGCTTGTGAAGGATTTAATCTTGTTGTAAATACTGCAAGGTTTATCTTTGTCACTAGAGCAGCATAGTAGTGCATCTCCAAATAAGTGAATGGGCTTCACTTTTCTACAAATTATCTTACAAAATGTAAAGTGGGATCATGAAATGGCTATTGATTTCAAAGTGTCTAAGAAAGTCAAAACTGAGTTTAGCCACTCCATCCACATCTCCTCTATTTTCATCCTTAGATTAAATATACTGTATAATAATATTTCTTAAAGTTTATGGCTCACAGTCATGAATGACTATAATCATAGTTAACAAAGCTTATTTAGATAATCTCTCTTAGTCCTTATCAACATCACTCAATGAAGAAAGGATTGATTGAGAGACTTTCATTGATTATACCTGAGCTCAATTCCCTTTCTAGTTATTTCTCTTTTCAACAAGTTAACTTTCAGTGTCTGGAAAACTTTATCATGCCTATTCAAATTACTTTTATTTGCAAATACTCTTTGATATAAATGACATAAAACTTTGTTACTTTAATTTTATTGGCTTTTTCACTTTTATGACTAGGCTTTATGTATTTTGACTAAGTTTTCTTTTCAAGCCACAACTTTGCTAAATTTATGAATTATCATTTTTCTCAGAATCCAATAGTTAAGAGTTGCCTTGAGAACGCTAAGAATGCAATCTTCTAAGTTACATTGATTTATAAGCAAGCATATTCAATTTCCCTATTTATTATTTTAGTAAATAATTAATTAAAAGATAATATAATATGACCAGAATTTAATTTAAAACAGTCTAAATAAGAATACAATTAATATAATCATATTTTATATCAAACATAAAAATAATTTTGACTTTCTTTATTTTTTTAGAATTATATATGTTGTTATCAAAAATTATGATCAATTGTTAACCTCATAACCTAATCAGGCATTAAGTAGGTGATACCAATAAATGTAAAAACTAATTATTAACGATTAAAGAATCATCATCCACCACTCAAATAAACTTACTTAGTCCTTTATTTAATTAAGACTAATCATTTTTTAAAATAAAATTAAGACTACTTAATAATTAAACTCTTTGAAAAATAGATTTCTTTAGTCTAGAAAAGAGAATCGTTAAAAGTGAAAAGCTAGTACAAAGATTTAGATCTAAAGACGACATTTATTGCTACATGATTTAGCATTGAAATATATATTTATATATATATCTGATTTTATTTATTTTTATTGTCCATTTGTCCTTCCATTACTACCAATCAACTCGAATTGCGTTCTTAAGATCGATACTTAATGGATCGAAAAAGGCATTGGAGCATGACTAGATTCATAGAATTTAAGTCCCTTTTTTCAAGAGCTTTCAGTTAAAAATTTGTGCAACTATGCTATATCAGTCGATGTAGTCTCCTAATACCAATCATCTTTGGATTAGAATTCAGGAACTACCTGAACGACATTTTTCCTTCTCAATCCTGGTTACTGTTAAGCTGGGCTATATTAAAGCAGCTGATGATCAAGCCCATAAAGTACACCATGACGAAGGTCCCTCTCAACAATCAGAGCAAAACGGAATTGAGGTTTCTCCTGAGGGGTTTGATGATCTCCTTAAGCGCTCCATTGTTTCAAGCAAAGCTCATTCACCATAATTCTTATAGAGAAACCTGGCAAAGGAATATTTTTGATGAAGCAAAGATCAAGACTAAGTAGATAAAATTCCCAAAATAAGTCTTTTAAGATCGCATCAAGACTAAAGGGGTAAGAAAACCCCCTTTGCAAGTTCAAGAAGAAAATAAGACTATCATTAAGAGGAGAAGATTGGCAGATGGGACTATGCAAATAACCAATATTTAACAAAGGACCATAAGCAAGCAGAAATAATATATGATAAATTAGTGATTAAATCAATTATAATTATAAAGCTTTAAGAATTTCTTATATTCCTTGATTCACTTAATTTATTATTGTCACTTTGTCAAGTTGCTCAATTTAACTTCTTATACATTGCTTTATTCTTGGTCTTTAATTTTCATTTAATCTCCTCAACATTATTTTCTTGCATATTTGTCGACTGTTTAAAAGTAGCTTTCATTGCCGTTATATTGGGGTGAGTTAGGCACACTAAAGATAGGGGTAATCATTGAATCTCTCATGCCTTCACGAGTGATTTTACTTCGATGCACTGAGAAATTATCTATAAATAAAGTTAGCCTTCGATTTCAGAAATTTAAATCTGTTCTCACATAAATACTAGACAAATTAAGGATTACGTACTAACCTCTTGAATATTCTATAATGCGTCAAACCCAGTTTGTTTGAGATTTTAGCTAGTAAATTTCAAGTAATGATTTGCTAATCTTCGATCTTTGAGAAATAGATGAGAATAAGTCTTTGCCTATGATCGACTAAGCTGTGTAGAAGGAGAGAAAATAGCTTCATCAACAAAGATAATAATGGCACGTTATTCAAATTAATTGTTATAGGTTTTTTTCATCATTATTTTTAGTGCAGTTAATTTTCAATCGGAATTGACTTACCTCCATGATAAGTTTGATAGTCCTGAACTTAATATCTTAATTTTTGTATAGTCTTAACAAAGTTGAGGGATTAATTCTAGATTCTGGGTACTATCTTTTTACATAGTTACTCGTTAGTTCTCTCAATCAATGTTCAATACGATGCCGAAGAATGTTTCATTTGATAAAATTGTCATATTATTCTAGTCTAATACTGGATCTAATATTTGTAAAGGAGAATTTAGAACTTTAAAATAACAATGTTAACATTTTAATGAAGTTAAACGCAGTTAAAAATGAATTTTCATTAGTTGATCTTAGGATCTTAATTAAGGTAATTATTATATAAGAACTAACCTGGGGTTTTATTATATTAAATAAAAACATAAATTATATATAAGAATAAAATTTATTGATACTATTTAATAAAAATAAGCATAAATAGCTGCTTATTATTTTGAAAATAATCTGTCTCCTGAATTCTTAACATTTTTGAATCATGGGAATTCAGTAGACTTTCATATTTAATAGAGCTAGAATTGTTCATGAATACTCTCCAATCATATACCTTTTGCATTAGTCCTTCACTCATTGTCTCAGTTGTAAATATTTTCTTTGCTGTCTAAGCTTATGGTTGTAAATACTTGATATTTGACATCATAACTCTCTATTTTAAAAAATTTAGGAGTGCTCTTTCAGATTTCGTTATTAAAAACTATCTATGAAAATTCACTTAATCAATAGCATGCAAATACTAAGTGACAGTTCTCGAATAAAACATCGAAGAGGGAAAACTATCAAATATAGAATTTGCTGAAGAGTTCCTATCAAGTGTAAATATTCCAAACTTATTATAATTAGTAATCAGAGAAAGAAATACCTTGCCAGGCACAGCTATTTGAATAATAAACTTGCTGTACTTTGATGAGCTTATGCAAACAATGTCATTCTTTTAATAATCAAATTCCCATGAATTTTTTATCTTGTTGGTTTTTTAGTGAGATACTCTTAGCCAAACATATCATGGTTGTGGCTGTATATATTTAGTTGTTCCTTTCTCCTGATATTAATTAATTAAATCAGTTGATTTAAATTTTGAAATTTTATAAATCTTTTCTCCAAAATTTACAATCTTTTCAATTAATGTTCTTAACAAAAATGATTCCTAAATTATGTGAGATATTTAGCACATAGTGGATATAAGCCATAATTAATATTATTTAAAAATCAATATTATTGACTTGTTTTCAAAATATTAATTGCCCTAGATATCTTAGATTTTCAATATAAATCGCTTCTTTTTGGTAAAATTACTTACTTTTAAAATATTATTCTTCTTTTTCATAATTAATATAAAATGTATTTTTCATATATTTTAATAATTAATAATTATATGATAATTAAACGATATTTATAAAATATTTGTATTTATTATACTTATAAATTCCATTGTAATTATTCTTGTTCAGCTTTCTTGGTTTTACTCTATCTCTCTTTATTTATGTTTCTATTTTGTTGCTCAATTCAAAACCATTGTGCTTATTGCTTTTATCTACTCTAATTATAAATTTTACACTTATTATGAGTTGATATTTCGAATACTAATCTTTTTATTATTTAAATTATTTAATATTGGAATCTCTGAGTATCTTCATAGTTAGACAGCACTCTGCTTCTTTTAATGTAATGGTTGTTGTGTTTGTTTAATTTTATTTTTATACTTCTTGTCAGCTAATATATTATGCATGAAAAATTTGCCATAAATTTTCACAAAGCATTATTTGATTTTTAATTCGCTTTACATTGAGCATTATTTAATTAACTGCTTATCTTTAACTATCTTGGTTTATTCCAGTATGCTACTTCCATATTCTTTCTTATAAATTTACCAATCATCTTGTTGATACTATCTTAAACTTTTTAGTTATATTGATCTAGTAATATAATAGTGTTTAGACTTTTATGGCTCAACATGTCATTAATCTCTTTCACTTTTACATTGATTGATGAAAGAACTATTTTAGAGGTATCATAGTAATTATCAAGGGAAGATCATTTCAGTCTCCTACTCATTTTAAGCAGCAGTTTTATTCTTCTTATGTTATTTAAGCTGCTCCATCTTATTTAGAATCTTGATTAGTTATGTGTCTAAATAATTAAATGCAAAATTTGGTTGTTTGCTGCTTTAATTTAAATTTATATATTTTATCTAATGAAGAAAAAAGACTTTAGGATGTATGCAAACCTCTCTTTCAAAGTGAGAAGATAAAGAAGTTTCTATTTTTAGCAACTCGATATATCTTCATCATGACTTATCTATCTATCATTGATTCGTACTTTTAAAAATTAAGCAGATAGAGAAGAATTCAATAATATATAATTATTTGGTACATTTTTACTCACTAGCTTTTTTGTATTAACTTTGCATTTTACAACTAGTGTACAGATGATTATTTCTTCAAATTAATAATTCCTTAATCTTATTGCATCAAATACTTTCTTTTTTAGTAATTAATGTAGTATTTTACAAATAATTTCGTTTTTTAATGTTGAAGCATTCAAAGCTCTCAACAAATTGAGTCATTTCAATCTTAATATCGACCTTCTTTCATCATTTTTCATTAGTAATTGGTTATTTTGTTATGTAACACAATACTATAAGAAGGTTAATCATCTACGTTCATAGAATGATAAACTTACTGATAATTTCGAAAATATTTTATTTTTATGATGCCTATTTATATTTTAAAGAAAATATTTGGATTTGTTGTTTATTTCAATGATCATGATCATGTTAAGAGTAGTCTAATTATATCTATATATCCAGCAGATCTACAATCAAAACCCCAAAACCCCTTCAGTAGTTTGATTGAGTTTTTGATTGATAAAAGTAGACTATTAGTTCATACTTTATTAGGGTTTTAATAGGGTTTATGTAGGGGTTTAATGTTTAAATATTAGTATTTTAAGTGATTATATGCGAGGTTTGGGGTCAGTTTATGACAGTGAGTATATAGATTTATTGTTTAAGTTGCGATATGGATGTGATGAATATAGTGAATAACTCAAGCCTGTTCTGAATTATACGTCTATAGCAAGGCTACTCCATAAATCTCCAGTAACTGTGAGGTCTCACTGTCTATTAGCATTGAATTTAAAGAGATAGCATCTTAATTCTAAGCCTAAGAGACCCTTAAAATTTTAGCAGCATCATATTGAATATCTTATTAATGATAAGACTCTTAAATACTGGGCTCACTTCTCTCTAGCCTAGAGGGCTGTGATGTTTCATCGCCAATTTCCTGAGCTTCACATATCTGCTTAATCGATAGCTAACATATATAAAAAGAATAGAATATCTTACAAGACAGTCAATCGGATTAAGAGAAAGATTGACTTTAATGTTCCATTTTATAGAGATAATTTAATATATTTATTCGATTAAATGCAGAGGTCTTAAGAGCATAATATTAAGTTCATACACGCTGATGAAGCTGTATTTACATTCAATACCTTTATATCAAGGTCTTGGTACAAGAGGTATAGTAATATAGAAGTATATGATAAAAAAGTTAAGGTTTAAACTCATGGTATTCTTGGTGGAATAAATGAAGATGTGGCCTCGAGACTTATGTTATTCACCCTCGTTCTATAAAGACCGAATAATATATTAAGTTCTTCCGATAACTCAGAGATAAGTACGCTGGCTAAGAGATTATTCTATTCGTTGATAACTTGTCAGTTCATAAAACTAAAGACTCAAGGAAGGAATATGAAAGGCTAAATATAACACCTGTATATAATGTTCCTTACAGCCTTAGTTCAATGGAATTGAAATATATTGGGGGTTATTGAAAGGTCATAATAAGAAATTGCTGCTCTATCATCTGATGCATGATTTAAAGATAGATACAGTCGATTTTATTAAGAGTGCTGCTAAGAAAGTCAGCGATGAGAAAGCTAAAGTATGCGCAAGAGAAGGGAGATTTTGTGTATATAAATAAGTATTAGATTTAAACGAATGAATAAGTTCACATATTAAATTTGCCAGTAAAGGAATTTGGCTTCTCTTTCTATTCTTCCTCTTAAGGCTTGCTTGGGCTAATGTTTCTTCTATTATTGCCAGCTCCTGCATCTATGTTCATCTCGTCTGGCTTTTAGAAATCTTTGAAGAGTCTCTTACTCAATTCATGCTTTACTTGAGACTTTCTCTCTCTGTTTAATTTGCTGCGCTCTTTCATCAAGTATATAGCAGTACCAGGTTTTTCTATAAAGTTAGAAGACTAAGCTTACTTGAGATGAAAGGATGCTTTTGAAGTTCCTACAGCCAGGTGTCACTTATTTTAATACCTTGCTTCTCTTTTTCTTCAGGAGAGATGCTGTAGCGTTTCTTATGAGCTTCTTAAATAACTTCATTTAAGTACTCAGGTTTCAGAGTTGCAAGAACACCAAAGAAGAAGTTTCTCTCTGGCAACTTATTAGAGAGCTGTAGCTTTGATGGAAGGTAGAGAGCAACATCTGGATCACTCATAGCATCATCATATAGGTTTGTCACTGATATTTCAGGGTAGTTAGGTATCTCTATCATCCTAATTTCATTAGACTTAAAAGTTTTTTTCTCTTCACTCAGTAAGGCTTTTAAGAATGAGATTTTAGTTCCCTCCTAAGTCGGCAAGAACAATCCAACTATAATCGATTTATTAAACTTAGTTAAGAACTTACCTTGCTATACCAAATATCTATAGAGGTCCTCTTTACTTCGAAATTTTCCTATTAAATCTTGAGATTAAGTTCTCTTCATTGCATCATTCATAGACTCCATCTTGCTTCCTCTTTCTAGAAATGTTAATGAAATTTATATTTATGGATATCCATTCTAAGTTTATTAAAATCTTACTACTAAATAGGGAGGACCTACTGGAGGTCAACCTTGAAAAGATAAGAGGAAAAGCATTAAAAAACTTGCTCCAAGTTTCACAGATTGATTTCAATTTTTATCAATCTATCTCCATTAAATTGCTCCTAATAATGTTTAATTATTTTAGGAGGTCCTCCAAATTAAGTTCAAACTTTATTAGGAGTTAAATTTTAAGGTTAAAACTTAATTAGGAGCATATTAAATTAAAAATTGTTTAATAACTTTACCTCCAAATTAAGCTCAAACTTGATTTGGAGGTCCTCCTAGAGAAACAAAACTTCATTAGGAGTATTTTAATTTACTGAAACGTATAAAATTCTCATAAAATATGTCAACTTACAGTCTTCTATGGGTATTTAATTTTCTTACCTCTCAGCAAAGAATCTACCAGAGTGTCTTATACTCTACTATAATAGTTTATCTAGGTAGATTTTATCATTATTATAATAAAATATATCAGAAAACTAAAATGAGCGCTAACCTGTTAAGAAGAGCGGCATTACTTGGATCGAGTCAATAAAAGTTATCATTCCAGCAACCAAGAAAAGTAGAGACCAGAGACGCTTGTACTCAGTGGGAGCCTACTTATGACAACTTTGACCAGTCTAGCTTTAAAATTTAAATATAAGTTAAGGAGGATGTTATCATAGTAGCTGTCCAAATTGAGGAGGAGGCTAAATATCCTGTCATAGAGCATTAATAGATACCAGCAGAAGTTGACTATTAATGCAAAGAATGCAATAAAGTTTTCCCTTACAAGTCAACTTATATGAGACACTAGAGATATACACAACGATATGCCAAGGTTATATCTCAAGCATTAAAAGAAAGATGGGAACTATGTCTGTGAGTTCTGTAGAAGTCATATTCTCATACTAGAGACCTCAAAGTGCACTTAAAGAAAAAGCACAATTAAAGTTTTGTCTTTATTCATGAACATACAGGGAATAGATTCCTCTAAAAGAGAAGATCAAGAAACCCAGTGGAGTCTCTTAGAGTTTGAAGTCTTGAAGTAAGTAAAAATGAAGAAAGCAGTCAAGTACTTTCCAGTCTCTGAGATCAATAAAATCATGGTTAATATAGAGGCAATGAAGTTTCCCATATTAAAAATTATTGACTTAGATTCTTGCCTAGAAAGCTACCTCCCTCTTGAAGAAAAAATAGAGAAGAGAGTCATTACTGATGACTAATATGCTTATAAGATATATCCTTTCAATTACTTCCTTGCTGATGACAAGTTCCAAATGGAATTTGCAAATGAGTATTATGCTCTTTAAAAGGCAAAGTAAAATGAGTGCAGGCATATCATCTAGCTTGATGCTATTTTACTTGGTAAAGATCATGTAGCCTTCAGGCTTCCTTTACTTGAAATGACTTACAGAGAATTCTTATCTGACAATAGATGTCAGAGATAAATTAGCTAGATAGTATAGCAGATAGTTGAAGGGATTGAAGAGCTTCACAAGCTAGGTTATGTTCATAGAGACTTAAAGCCAGAGAACATCATGATGAACTTTCAGCCTCTTAGAGTTTATATTATTGACTTCAACAGAGCTCAAAGAGTGCAAGCCTCTGCATAAGGAAATGTATACGGCACTCCTGGATATTTCCCAGAGAGAGAGAGGATTGGAGAGATGGAGACACTTAATGGGATATCTGGGCTCTAGCAGTAATAATAATAGAGAGCGACATGCCAAGAAACGATTACTTTAGCTGCAATGGGTGAGAGAGATTCTAAGCAGAGAATCAAACAATATCTCGATAAAAATAAAATAAATGGAGGTCTCAGAGAACTTGCATACTCAACTATTATCAAGCCAAGCTAAGAGAATTAACAAACAATAGAAACAATCAAACATTAACTTAGAAAGATAAAATTCAGAGAACTGTCACATGACTCTAAGCTTATATTTGCGTGAAATATTTTTAAAAATCGCTTGTTATACTCACTTTAAATACTAATATTTAAACATTGAACACCATAAACCCTATTAGAGCCCTAATAAAGTATGCACTAATAGTCTACTTTTATCAATCAAAAACTCAATCAAACTACTGAAAGGGTTTTGGGGTTTTGAATGAGCATATGCCAATAGTTCTACTATATTAAACGTTTTATTTTCTAATTTTATCATAAAAAAAGTTATTAAAGTTTATTATTATCCTTCTATCAATAAAATTATTAGTTCATTTAGTTTCATATTTTTGTCCTTCAGTTATCATATGATTATATTATTATCTTTTATTTTCTTTGATTAATAATTCATATATATATATATATATATATTCCTCTTTTACTTTGATTAATCTTTTTAATTAATATTGCTACTTTTATTTTTTTAATCATATAGTTTAAGTTTCTTATTCCTTCACAAATTGTTATTTCTTTTATTTGAAGATATAGAAGAGATTTTTTATTTTTTTAAGATAAAATCTTTCATTTTCTAGGTCTTTTTCTCTTCCTAGTAATTATATGAATGTAATACAATTAAATATTAAAATTTCATTTAAATATATGTTTTATAAAAAATTAACTTTGTATTAAGTTTAAATCTTGTTTATTTACAATAAGTATTAAAGATTTTGAGCAACTTCAAAATTTATCATTAAAAATACTTGAAATTTAATGTATTATTCTGTAAAATCATAGATTTTTTCTATTATATTAACTTTTTTTGACATAATTTTTCAAAACTTACAAATCAAAGTTAAAAATGGTTTATTAAATTCAATGTATTTACTATAAAATATCATAAATTCATTACGCTTGCAATACTCAATTAATATTGCTAAGAATTTATTTTAAAGAAGATTATTTAATCATAACTTTACAATCCATATTTTCCAAGGACAAGAATAAAGTTTTTAATGAAAAATCACGAAGATATTTTAGAATAAATTAGTAATCTCATATCATAAATCCTTCATCATGATCTGTGTTCTTTCACTCTATGGTAAATTACTAATAAAACTGTTGATGCTGAGCAACATAAAACTTATATGCTAACTAAATTTAATTTAATGATTTAATAGTTCAATCTTGTTGTTTTCATTGTTCATAGTACTTTAATTAAGTCATTCTGAATTAATCAATTTATGCTTTATTTGCCTTTGATTTTTCAAATGTAAAAGTTTATTATTCCTGATTATATGTTACGCATTTTTTATTAAACTGCACCGATAAATCATTACTTGTTTATTTTATCTACTGCAAAATTAACTTATCATGTTACTTTCACTATTGTAACTTAAAACTCAACACACTTATTTCAGAAAATGTTAAGTAAAATCAATATTAACACTTCGTTATGTTCACTTGTTTTATACAACTTATATATTGTTAACATGCATTATCATTCCATGTTGACATTATTCTTTCAGTTAATAATGAAGGACAACTGTAATGTTAATATTATAGATCGTTATCTTCTTCATTAAATACTAAATTGCGGTTGATTGTCAAACCTACAAATATTAAAATGTAATCTTTCCGATTATCTTTAAATTAATTATTGAATTATAATTAGTTAAGCTTAAAATATTATCTTTAATTATTTAAAATATAGTAAAATTTGATTTTATTGATAAACTCTATTCGATTGTATCTATAACAATATTTTTATAAGAATAAGTTTTTATTCTTTGCTATATTTGTATTTTAAATGCATAAAAACATCTTCTATTAACAACAAAGGAATTACTATTTATGCATTAAATTAGATCATTTAATTAACAAATAATCATCAATAATATAATTAGTAACCATTTAATTTGATATATCTAGAGGAGAGAATTTCATGCCGAATAGGAAAATATATTGTAAAATAGATCAATTAGATTCACAGCTATGCTTCTTTATAACAATAAAAACAAAATTATCCATAATAAATAAAAGAAAAGTATGATTTTTGATTGAATAGGGTGGTTGGATATTCTATATTTAAATTTAAACTAATTTGATACTTAAATTATTATAAGAGATTTGGTAGATATAAGACTACTAATTAAATTATAACATAATAAATTTATAGGGAGCCAAGTTAAAAACTATCAAATAATAATTATTAGGCTAAAGATTTTTCTTGTTAGTTTACATTGCTAATGGCTATAAAATGCGACTCTAGAATATCAGCCTCGCAGCCATAGGGAAGAGGAAAGCATAGGTGTTCTCGAGAAAGCAGAAACCGGTAACAATCCAACATAAAGAAAAAGATGGTCTTTAGATTGCTAAAGTGAAAGGAAGAAGAGTCTTCCTTTAAGAAAGACTTTAATTGATTACCACTTCATATCATACAGTAGCATCGGAAGACTGCCAAAGCATACAAGTCATCTCGTATCGTTAAATAATAATAAATCATTTTCAGCAAGACTGAAAAAACTTATAATTATATTATCTTTTAATAGATATGCGTATGTAAAATAGTCTATGTTAAATTGTATGCTGTTCTAGAATTGAATGTCCTGGCCTTTGCATATAAGATGAGATTGCAACTACCCTGCCAGCTAAGGGAAGAGTGTTTGACTTGGACTTTTGCGATAGCCAAACGTCATCAGAAAACCTTCATCTCTACTTTGAGTTCTCTATAAGTAATTAGCTAAAATAGATTATTTTTGGTGAAATTATTTAGTAAATCAACTTTATACATTTCTTATTAATTATATTAATTTATTTATATTTTTAGGTACTCTACCGCATTTAAGCTGTTTTGCGGTAGAGTACCTTAATTATATTAATTATTAAAATTTTTAATTTTAAATGCAATGCATAAATATGAAATGTAGTTTTAATAAAAAGTAATATAGAAATTAAGTTTATTTTTATAAATTATAATTATTAAAATTAAAAAGATATGAAATCTCATTTTGTTAAGTCTTGTTGCTTGATATAGCTACAATTTAAAATTACTCCTCACTTTTATTTAAAATTCATTTCTATATTACTTTTTATTAAAACTACATTTCATATTTATGCATTGCATTTAAAATTAAATATTTTAATAATTAATATAATTAAGGTACTCTACCGCAAAACAGCTTAAATGCGGTAGAGTACCTAAAAATATAAATAAATTAATATAATTAATAAGAAATGTATAAAGTTGATTTACTAAATAATTTCACCAAAAATAATCTATTTTAGCTAAATCTACTATTGTTCATCGTTCTCTAAATAGTCAGAATAGAATTTAGAAGATTTGTCTCGAAAAACTTGTCAAAACTTTGAAAAATGCAATGAAACTCAAAAATTTATAAAAATATGAAATTTCATAAATAGTGACAAATATGGTGAAAATGATTGAAAACTCAGTATTTGGGCAGATTTTAAGAGTTTTAAAATTCATGAGAAAATCAAGTTTTCAAAAAATGGGAGAAACAAAATCCCAATTCTTCCTTTACTATGTTATCATTCCTTAGAGCCCTAGACAACTAATCTTGGTGTGGGAAGCTACAAATCATAGTCTTTTGAGCTCATCTTTCAAACCTAACCCATTTTGACCTCACCAGATAAGTGCTTATAGAAGGACCACAATATAATTAGAATAGTGACAGACAGTATTATGTTAGTTGTTTCCTTAAATTCTTTTACTTTGACTTATTAGAGATCTGAACCTTCCCTTTTTTGAGCGTTGATATCATATTGGAGATTTGGCTGTAACTTATATTGTTAAGACGACAAAGAATATAGGGTGCACAGTAAACTACTTCAGAATTTATCTTCATCCTTAATTATAAAGTTATTTTCTCTATATAGTTGAAGAATCCACCCCCATTTAACAAGATAGAGAAGTGAGGACAGTACTAATAGGATAAAGGTATCTGATTTTTGTAGGTTTAAGACTAATCTGATCAACATCATTAATACAAGATCTAATTAATGTGGTTTAATGCGTCACTAATGGCAAAGGGTCCCTATAAATATCGATGCTCCCTTATCTCGGCTCCTGTAACACTTTTCTGATTGGAATTCCATCTTATTAAGTGTTTATCATGATAATTTAATAAAACATCTGGTACCCTCTAGTCAATCGTTCATACCTTACATTATTTGCAGTATTACTATACTAAAAGTACAGAAGATTAACAATATAAAGACCAGCACCAGCTGATGAATAAGTCAAGATGATTGGAGAAACTTGTTAAAAAGGGAAGTTAATGATGATGTAGAATTGGATTAAAGTGAGAGATGCGGCATTTATTACAAAAGCGAGCAGATACCTAATCTCAATAGTAAATAAAAGGAGCTGATTAGGCAATGGTTTATGATGATTATTTAGAGATGCACGAAAAATCTATTCTTTCCCAAGCTATATTACTCTAATTGCAAAAAGGTTAATAACATCAATAAAAGGAACCAGATACAGAAGGTTTAGTTGAATCACAATTCGTTGACTTTATTAACAAGTAATTCATGTGACAACTAGATGCTGAGCCTAACTTAGATTTGAAAAATAACTATCTTGACACTTTGATCAACAAGACTAGTGCTCAACTAATTAAGAATAACGAGAAGAAAATATTACAGAAAAGGAATATAAGAAGCATTAATGATTATGTGAAATTCTGAAAAAGCCAATAAACTCTATATTTACATTATTGAGTTAATGTATTCGATAATACAGTTAAATTTTCACAAAGTTTCAAATAAAAAATTTTTTAAAAAAATATTGCCTGTTAAAAGTCTATGATTTGAATTATTTAGCAATCCCATATAATCATATATAAGTTATAAATTATAAGAATTCTAGCAATAAATTAAACATGAAAAAAATAAAATTTAAATGTGATATAATTAAATTAATTTTAAGTTAAGATAAATTTTAGTGCATGTGAGTAATAGCTCCACACTATTAACATACATTCATAAAATGGTGTATATCGTTCATAATAATAATGATTATTCAAACTATAAAATGTTTGATTCTTGTTGATTGTATCAACTTTAGCTATTATGTTGTTATCCAGGAACTGGTTGCTTTCTTTTGGTTTTGTATTGCTTCTATTATGCTTTAGTTTATTGTTTTTTCATATCTTCCTCATCCTCTGGCTATTCTTCCATTGGGATGTCATCTTGATCTATTCGATGTAGTATTAGCCTGTATCATTTCCTTAAATGATACACTACTCGTTTATAATGTCTAGGAATTGTTTTCTGTTTACTCTGTCAAATCCCTTTTTAGATCAATTGCTTTTGCATTTTGACTTTTTTTACTATTTCATTCTCTTCGTTACTTGTATTGGAATAGAAGAGTTTTATCTATAGGCTATTTGCTGGAAAGTTATTTTATTCCAGACTCTGTATTTCATTAAATGTTGTTATCCCAGTTCTATAACTTTAATTTATAGCAGGTAGTATCATGATTGGTTAACTTTGTTTTCAGCGATCACACTCTTTCTTTACTCATCTTTAGATAATAACATTAGTCTCTATTTTAACATTTACTAAGGTATATTCTGAGTGCCTATAATTATCTTTTTCTATGATAATGATTATTCATGGTCAAGTGTTTTCATCTCTAAGTGTGTTGTCGAGTGTATGATATGTTCCAGATGCTTTATTTCTTGATAGCTTTTCAAGCACTGGTGCTTTCATTATCTCTCCTTCTTGTTACATAACCCAAGGTCCTCTCTTGACCTTGGTTCGTTTACTTCTTTGTTTTCAATTGCTTTATATGTGGATCTTTTAGCTTTTGCTTAATGGTTTTAGGCCAGCTTTCTAATAGAGTCTAGTGAATTTAGTCCTTTTATGTTTTTAACTTAGGGGATTGAATTATTTTTAATTAATCAATTAATATTATATTGTTATAATTTAGGATCCCTGGTTCTAACGGCAGGTTTGATTTATTAATTTCTAAAATTTTAAATGTCCGTATGTCCGTTAGGGGTCTATCCTTGATCTCTGACTCTTTCAGTTAGTCTTCAAGGACTTTCTTTGGTATATCAGTATATTTTAGGCGCTATACCAATTCTTATTGTACATTTATAAATCTTGTGTTGCTGCTTGATTCTAGAGGAACATTTTTTTAAATAGTTTAAAGGATCTTAATGATATTTTGTGATCTGATGCTGATGCTAACATTCTTACATTTATTGGTTCAATGTTAGAGTTGATCACGTCTTTGGATTGAGATCCTCTCGTTAGTTGTGTTTCATCATTCCATAGGATATGTGTATTCAAATCACCCATAAGAATCCATTGAAAGTCTCTTATGTGGTGTAGCTCTTGTTTTAATTGGGCTTCTTTTATCATTTGGTCTAATGTATAGCTAGAAGGTATGTACACATTGACTAAAATGACTTCTTTTCCAGTATATTAAATTTTTAGAAAATGTAAATTCTTCTTGAGTACAATAGCTTGGTATTCTATACACTTTTTTATTAATGCAGTTACTACATGAATCTTCTTCTATTCCTATTAGAGTTTTTCAGTCCAAGTTAGTTTTCAAGTTTTAGATAAATCCTTGGTTAGATCTAATAATAATCAGTTAATGCGAAACGACAATTTCTTGTGTCCTGCAATCCTACGATCTGAGGCTTATAAACGAATATTGTCATTTTAAGGAGACTAATAGTAATTTCATCGATCTTTCTCAAGTTTCATGACATGGTCCTTAGAGGGGTATTCTTGACTTTGAAAGTTCTGTAAAAGCCGTTAAGGTACATATTCAATTAAATATAAATTGAAAACTCCTTGAAATGTGATATAATAATATATGTAAACTTAGCTTTTAAATTTAACATATATAGAAAAGTAAGAAGACATATATGGTTATTATATCCAAAATAATGAAATAAAGAGATTAAATTTAATTGAAAAATTATTGAATTATATTTTATTCATTAAATTATAGCAATAATCAAATAAGCATAAAGTATAAATAATTATAAATTAACATTCAGAAATTATATATTTATAAATTAATCATACTGGTTATCTAAATCATTATATGTTTCCTGTAGAAAACCTTTGTTTTCTAATCCAAAAACCAATTCATCAAAATATCTAAAACCATTATTATATTTATACCTGAGACTATGATGTTATTTAACTATTTAGTTCTACTTTTATTATTTATCAATTATTATAGTTCATCAATATTATACTACATTCTAATTTTGATTAATCAAAGTGTTTAATAATTTAAAAATTAGTCTTTAACTCGTTTAAACGTTTACATAATATATATATATTCTTTTGATTTTTATTATTATTTATTTTTTTTATTTTATTATAATTATTGATAAAATACAATTGAATCGGGGAAATGCGAAAATTAAAATTCAAAATTAAATAAATATATAAATACGTCTCATTTACTATGCGTTTTGTCTTATATGCGAAAAGTGGTCAAATTACTACTTATTATTATGAAATAGTCACTTTTATTAGGTTTTTGTGTCAATATTGATAAAATACGTTCGAATCGGGGAAATGTGAAAATTAAAATGTAAAATTAATTATATATATATTTACTGCTTATATACTTCGTGTAAGGTCAAATTTGCGAAAAGGGGTCAAATTGCTAGTTTTTATTATGAAGGGGTCACTTTTATATGCATTTAAGGTCAAAATCGATACGAATCATCATAATCCTCTTTAAAATGTCCAAAGTGGAGACCCATGCAAAGTGGTCAAATTTTGTGTTTGCATTCATGTCTGTCATATTTTTGTTGAATGGCCAACTTCGGGGTCAAAACGCGCATTTACAACCAAAGTGTCCTCATAAATGACCAAAGTGGATTTTATTAGTGAAAGTTATTATTTTAGGGTTCTTGTGACCAAAATCGAGAAAAATCGTGGTTGTCAGCTGCATTTAGTATAATTGGTCATTTTTACAAAATATGGAGTGACCAAAGTCAATTTAGAGAGGAGAGGTCAAAATCTTGAAAAATTTTAGTATATGGTCAAATTTGCTTTGAATCGGCGAGATCGTGATTGCTGGATATAGATTGAGCGCAGTCGCGCAATTATTGATATTTTTGAGTGGATTCAGTCTAAAAAAACCAAAACTGGCATGAACGCTCGATAGTAGAAGTAATGACACTGCGCTGCTAAAAATTTCCAAAAAACCCCACTTTTATTCTCAAAGTTGTCAAATCCGCTTTATGAACTGAAATTCATGATCAATACGCTAAGTCAGCTCTATCAACTTGAATTCATCGATTTTAGTCATAAATCTTAAGGCCTGCTAGCTGCTCGATGATTCTGTCTATTAGTTTCAATTTACTGTTTATTATGATTTTGAGTGAGCTGGAGCTCAAATCCAGTAATCGATCAAGGTATTGTGATTGTGTTGAGTATAGTCTTACAACTTTAATTAGGCATTTTAGTTTTGCATCCAGAAAACTGTAATTTATCGATAGTCAGAGCATGCATTTATGAGAAGCATTGTATCGATTGCTATCGCAGTCAAGTCAACTATGCCATTGGGAGTAGTACTCTCAAATTGAAAATAAAGTAGTATATGCAGCATCACCTCGCGCTAATTGAGATTTTTTTGCGATTTCTCGAATTTAAATAGGATTGATTTAGAATAAGTTTGGTGTCAAATTGATCAAAGCCAGGAGTAAACCCAATCGAATTTCTGATTTTTACAAGGAAAATTGAGAAGTCAGTCTTAGTTTCCATGTTTGACTTCATATGCAGTAATAAACTATAAAATATGAATTAGAGATTTTAAAAATACAGTGATTTATAATTAATCTATGTGTTTTAATACGTAAATCGCATTTTAATTGAGAGAGGTTTTATTTTAATTACAGTATTAGTAGCAGTAGTAATAGCAACAGCAATAGTAGTAACTGAAGTATAGATGATGCAAGAATTATAAACACTTTTAGGATTTTCATTTTAAGGTGCAATTCTAAGTGTTGAGTAGTATCTCAAACAAAGCCATACCTCATAGTATGAATCCACTTCTTGATGCTAAATGCCCAGAGTCCTCGAAAATCATCCTCGCTCATATTTTTGATAATCTCTTGGATGCGCTTGACCAGCTGCACTCTAAATTTTAGTTATCATAGTATACTTACTTGCTATTGATGTTCTGCTGCTTGAGGTTCTTTTTTATGTATGCAAACAACTATTCGATTGGGTTGAGCCAGGGCGAGTATTCTGCGTTGAAAAGAACATTGACTTTGAAGCGACGAGCAGTCGCAAGCATCTCTGAATATTTATGAATTATCGCATTATCCATCAAGAGCACCACCTTCTTATTGCATAAATCTTTGTCAGTTCTTATACTTCTTAGCGTCTGATAGATAAAGTTTTCGAATAGTACTGAATCGAATCCTCCTTCAATTATTTGAGTCGATACCACTCTATCAACCGCAATTGCAGCTATCAGACTCATAGAGTATTGCTATCTCTTCATTATTTATTTTTCAATAGACAACTGCCTAGCTTTTAAACCATAATCACCTAAATTGGCAAGCATTTCCTTTTGATATTGTGAGATTGGTTTATAGTTTAAATTAAGCTGGATTTGATCTGACAACAATGCTATGGGTTTGATACCATCCTTTGATTCTTCAAGTTGGCTCTGATTTGGTTATAGGTCACCTATAAGAGAGGTTGAATAAATTTGAGAACGATAGCAGAGTTGTCATGATAATAGTCTGATGATAGTATGCATAATGATTTGGAGTCTAAAGTTAGATATGTTGATTTTGTGGAATCTGGAACCATGCAACCATGAGATATCTTCAGGGTATCTTCATCTGGAACCATACAACCTGAGTGCTGAATCCTGTAATGTAAGTTCAGATCCATACAACTTGGATTGATACAACTTGGATCCATACAACCTGGAATCATACTACATGGATCCGTACAACCTTAGCGCGGATTCATGCAATCATAGAGCAGAACCATCCAATCCAAGAGATATCTTCAGGGTATCTTCATCTAGCATAGGAGTTGAAATCATCCTATAATTTCCAGAGATTACTTTTAGACTTTCATCTCTCTCGCTCTTAATGCTATCAAAGATAAGTAATCGCTCCAACTCAGTTCAATAGGATAGTTTACCAAAGTCAAGAATAGAACCAACATATCATAGACTATCACCATGCAACAACCATCAACTTTCAAATTCAACTTCTTGTACTTACTCTCATCTATATTCGAGCTGCTTAATACTGAGAGCGATAGCTTTCTAGGAGTTAGCTGAATCACTTCTCTCTATCTCTAACTTAACAAAGACCTGCTTGATTTCTTCAAAGTCGATTGCAACTTTAGTTTTGATACTCGGTCGATCAATGGCGTGAGCCCTGAATGAATTCGTTTAATCTGTTCATCATCCGAAGTGACTTTCTTGACAGTGCTCTGCAACTTCAAATTTCTGAACTTCTTCAGAGTACTCGATTAGTTTTGGGCACTGTCTTCCACTTCAGGAATAGGAGATAGATCTTTATTCAATGTCTGTCTTGCTTTCAAACTCTATCGAGGAGGAGTATGTAAAATGGCTGACTTCTATAAGTTGTTCAATAAAAACTATGATCAAATGGCTTACTTTAGAACTGATTGATGATTTTTCAGATTTCAACAAAATCGATTGTTTAGCCAACTTATTTAAACTACTGGTGCTAGAATGTAGTCTTGAGATTGACTTTGCCTTAAGTGTTCTTGATGAATGCTGGATACTTGCTTATGAATCGTTGTTATCATCTTGCACTGAAATATTTTAAGAGCTGATTTCAGCTAGTGGAAGGCTAGATTTTATATATGAGATTGCATTTAACTCTTTCTATGATCCTGAAGAATACGATTCATTCAATTTCTTTCCAAGCAGCATTCCTCCATACTGCAACTCCTTATCGCACGCGATGATTCTCCTATACCTCTTGGTTGCAATCATTTTACTATCGTTAGTCTTCCTCTTACCCAAGATACTCTTCTAATTTAGTGCCCACTGCTTAAGGGGTAAGTAGTCTGATCTGAAGTTGCTTTCATCAACTGATATTATTACTGCATCCTCTCTTAAGAACTATGATAATAGTCGACTCACCCATAAGCGCTTGCTATTATAAGAAGGATCTCTATATTTAACATTCGCCGCCTCTGTCTTACCAAACTTCAAATAAAACTACTCTTTGAGAATTTTATGAATTGTTGAGATGCAAGGCACTTTGAATGTATACTTTAATGGCAAGCTCGTTTTCATTTCTTGCAATCGATTGTGAATATTTCTTCCAGTGCAATGATAAATCCCAACTTCTTCGATGCATTCGCCAACAGCAGCAACCAGCTGCTCATTATCTCTCTCCCTCCTCTTGCCAGATTTTTTTGGTTCTTAAGGATGCAATACTTTGGTTTTCAACTCATGCTTAAACTTCTCAACAGTTCTTGATACAAACTCTGCTGTCACTCGCAACTTCTTAGAAATTTACTTTGGCTTCAACTAATCTTCCATATACATTCTTACTATCTCAAGTCGCTTATGTGCAAGCTTTGCTTCTCGAGGCTTTAAATAGGGATTGCTTTCTTAAAGATGATTAGAGTTTAGCTGGCTTGAATTTTAAATCAGAGATAGAAATCCAGTTTGAATCAATTGCGTTGATTGCTTATCTTTAGTAGATCCAGATATCTAAATATAATTTGGATTAGAGTGATTCTTAAATTTTAGATTATTCTACTTACCAACTTTGATTTGCGAAAATTATTTAAGAACTGCTCAAGGTATTAGCAGAGTGAATCGTCGTTGAGCAAGCTCTTCAAATCTATAACATCTTTCAAATATGCATCGATTCCTTCTAATGGCATCTATATGATCAAACCTCCTTGCAAGGAACCCACTTGAGGAGGAACCTCACCAGAGTTGAGCAGAATTCCTGTATTGTATGAATATTTTGCAGGAGCAACCACTTGCACGAAATTCTTTCCTAAAATCACAGGTCCCCACTTCGTAATTTGCTTATCTTAAACCTTGATTCAACTTTGCTTGATGTTTTGAAATAAATACTGGCTTAGATGATCGTCGCTGACGATCGAGTGTTGCGATAGCTCTTGCAAAGATTGCGAATGCTTTTCAGAATTCTCACTAAGGAGATTTGATTTTAGAGCTGCTTTCATTTTTAAATTAGATCTTTTTAATATAATAACTAAGTTTAATAGTATATTCTAAAATTCAAGATCTTTATTGATAGCATAAATTAATCTTATAACTACATGCTTATATTAAACTTAATATTGAGCTATCTTAAGACTATTATATTATGTTAATATTATTAATTATCAAACTTGCTAATGCAGCGCTCCTTCATAACAGATTCGCGAGGATAAGTTCTCACTGGAACTTAAGTGCTTCAATTCATGGAACAGTCACTTGAGCAATACACAATCGTCTTTGGCATTCAACTTGCCTTTCACACTATCAGAACCATATAAATCTAAGGTCTATTCCTGGGTGACAACTAAGAGCTAATCTAATTTGTGATCGAAATCATGAACTTCAGGTACAGACCTGCTTAAACATAAGAGATGGGTTGAGCAATGCATTGCAAACCTAAACAAGCTTAGAATTATTATGTTTGATTAATTGCAACTGTTAAGCAATATAATATGCAAAAAGAGGTTCATGCAACCTCGCAATTGATGCTTTATTATTAATAAGTTATTATTTTATAATCAAAAATTAAATCAAAGAATGAAGTCAAGCAAAACTACCAAGCAGCACTGCTTCACTTTCAATCATTCATCTAAAGCACCTGGTGGATACATCTTAGAAATATATAAGGCAAGTAATTTAGCAATGTTGATGCATTCGCAAAGTATAGGTGATCGACGAGCGATTCAAGCGCACATTCAAGTTTTAAGTTGATCCGCAAAGAGGTTTCAAGAATGTTGTAATTTTGGAGGTTGCAGAGAACGAATCAGTTGTTGCAGTAACCTATATGTGGTGCGGATATCACAACGTATGGATTTATCCATTCAAGAAGGAAGACCCATACATGCACTAAGTGTTTATACTTCTTGATCCTGAAGATTCTTCTGATGGTTGGTTCTTCAGCTTTGATAATGACAGTCTAATTCAAGTAGAGTAAGCAATTTAAATCAAACTATAGCTAACGCGCAATTTATAGTTAAATCAAGGGAGAATACAGAAAGACTATAAATAAGTATGATGAAGAAGTGAGAAAGCAGTTGACTTCGCAAGAAATGCCAGAACCCTAAGAATTCGTTGGAGCAGTAACTTTCGCTGTGTGATTAAGATGAATAAATAACTATTAAAGCAGTTAAGTTGCACTGGTGATTAAACCCTTTATACCCTACACTTTGTTAAATTACCCAAGTATATACTAATTATGCTTTAAAGCGCTAAATTTAATTACACTAAGTTAAACAAAATTGTCTTTATTAGCCAAAGTAGTAATTACACTTTAAGAGTGATTTATAATTGTTTAATGTTTAGTTATTCTATAATTTAAAAGAAATGCTTTTAGTACTAAATGAAAACCTCTCTAAAATTTACACTATTCTGAAACCTACATTTATTTCTCAAACTAATCAGTGATTATAAAATTATCTAAAAACTATTGAATTCCTTAAACTATCATAATCAAAATCAAACTACTTTGATTGTTTCAGACTAATTGTTTCAAAAATAATTATACCTATTTTCTAGCCTTCTACCTAACTATTGATTATTAAAATCAGAAACTAAACAAGTAACTTAACTAATAGCAACATATAATGAGTATTCTTCCATCTCTAAATGATTTTCCTGGGATTATTAGTGATTTTGATAATGGCTTCAATCAATATGAAGCTGATGTTGATCAAGCTATCTGTAATACCATGACAATATTAATAAAGTTATCTATATTAAGATTAAAAGGGAAAATGTAATAAAGAATTGGTTGCTAAAATCAATAAGTGTTACCTGAATTGAAGTAGTTTAATTAGAGAGCTCTCCTACTGAATGCGCGCATTTCGTGTTTCCAATTTAGATTCTATAAAAAAATTAAAAATAATACTTCGCCTTTAAAATTACTGCTTTGATTTGTCTTCTGATAATGATCACTGCTTCTGATTCCTCAATTTCACTGATGCTAGAACTTACCATTTTTTAAAAGATTAAACAAGTCAGGATGAGTTTCTTCGTGCTTCCCCTTGGTACACACCAGTGAATCAAAGCTTCCAATATCAATTGATTCAAAGATGTGAAGGTTGGCTACTGCTCAGCTAGCGTCTTCCAGTACCCACTAGTGAGAGTGATCTCCGAGCAAGAACGAATAAAATCTTCCAATATATTTTAAGCATTCTCACCCCCTCAATCCAGTCAAAAAAAAGCTTCCAATATCATTTAGTTGACCACCCGAAACTCATCCTAAATTAATTATTACACTATCTCGCTTATGTAGGGTTGCAGTACTACCACTCCTTTAAATATTCTAGTGGTTGACAAGCTGCGATTAAGAGCTACTTGATTTTGATTTGAGTAACTCAGAGATTTAATTTTTTATTTTTGCTTTTTGATTTTTAGTATCTCTCAATTTAGGCAATTCTAAAATATGTAAGGCCTTAGATTTTTTAACTAAATCAACTTTAGAATTAACAAGCACATATTCATTATCAATCTTAATGCTTTAAGTAAGCAACGCATTAGCTATTTAATTAATCACAACCTCTGGTTTTAAAATCATAGAATTGCTAAGATTTAAATTTAGGGAAAAATCTGGCAAAATATAATTACTGGTTTCTTCAAATTATGTAAATTTCCTATACGCTCTAGGTATCCAACCATTTGCAGTAGTAGGACCCTTTGCAATTATATCATATAGAGCATGCCTATTTTTATTTAATAATCGATTAAATTAGGAACTACTGAACTTAGAGAGCTAGAAAGCTTTGAGTGTTAAACCCGAAAGTGTAGAGATTTGTTTGAAACTTTTTGTAAATACAACAACTTATACTCTTAAATGGAGGGTATCCAACCATAGGCTGCGGCTGGACCCTAATGCTCCCGAGTAGAAGGAGCATGTTAGATATTAGCTATTATAAAAGTTAGGATGGAGTCTTAAGTTATAGCAGCAAAAAATTAAGAGGCAAAAGTTTGATTTTTGCTCAAATTTGCGAAATTTTAATGTGATAATGAATTATGAAATTCGCTGGCTTAAATAGGCCTGGAACCATACAATCTGGAGTCATACAGCTGGATTCATACAACTGGAGCTGTACAACTTGGATTCTTACAACCTAAGATTGAGTCTTGCATATTTTGTATCTAATGCAGCTATACAACTTTATGTTGAGCAATTAACATACGCAGTGATTTCTTAATACACTTTTGCATGAATTTTTGAGATATCTTCAGGATATCTTCCTGGAACCATACAACCTGGAGATATCTTCAGGATATCTTCATCTGGAACCATACAACCTTAGAGTGGATTCTTACAACTTAGCATCTATAATTCGACTAAACCACCTCAAATAGAACTCTATCACTTATATATGATGTTGCTATACTCTATTGCATTGATTGGAGGTGTTATGGAGATATAGTGATTAGAAGGGGTAAGAATGACAAGTTTGACTTTAGAGAGGTTTTTGACTTCTTAACCATAGTATTGCTAAGAATTTAGGTCTATTCTCAAACCAAAGACCAATTGACTTAACATACCCAACTCTCACCTAATCATGCCAAACCCATCCAAATCATCATTAATCATATCAGAGGCATCGAAAACATCATTAGAGTTGAAGTCAGAGCTCTTAGGCAAAAATCGATGTTTCAAGATAGAGACTCAAACTGTTGGTTTGAAAGCTGTTATAAACTGTCATGAAATACTAAGAATTTTTCAAGTTTGACCTCTCATATTCTAACCTATAGACATCAGATCAGCTTGTATTAGCACTTTTATCTACATCACTGTTGTAGTATATCATATCAATGTAGTAAGGCTCGTCAATCATAAAGTAAGCAGAGCTATTAGCAATATTCTCGAAAATTTTCACAAGCCTTGAAATTTGAGATATCTTCAGGGTATCTTCCTGGAACCATACAATCTGAGGGTGGAGCCATACAACCTTAAAACCCAAAATTTGATAAAATCTCATAATAATGCAAAATTTATGCCTGATATAAGTGGATATGAATACTGCAATCGATTGCTGCATTATCTAGTCATTTAGTAGAGTGCAATCGTAAAGTAGAATAGAAGAGTAAATTAGATTAAAGAGTATAGTGCAAGAGATTAGGTTGTGAATGTATTAGGGAAGGGATTATTAATAGTTTGCGAATTAGTCACTGACAGTTGTTTAAGAACGCGATTTCATCCTTAAGGTGCATGATATGTCTTGGGTAGTCTGCTTCAATCATGCCTAAGAGTTCATTAGCAACATTTTTGATAGTTATCTTGCCAGACCAGAGTAGTTGCACTTAGCCATAGCCTTTGAATTGATTTCCATACGCTGGAGCTGCCTTCTCTTCATCAGAAAGAAATTCGTCTTTACAAACCTTCAGAATCAATTTGTTTTAACCTGGCTTTAGCACTAAGTATAGAATGAAAGCAATTGGCTTGTTCAAGTATTCGTTAGATTGATGAATTGATTTGTCGTCTCTGGCTGCTTGCTGCACTTCATTGGAAACTACACTAAAGCCACTCCAAGGTTTGAAGAGTCGATCCTTTTTGAAAGCATAATCTAATCCAGCAATCAACACTTTCATATTGAAGGAAGATGGCCCAACTAGATATCTCATGATATTTTGATGAGGAGGGAATATGCCTCGCTACATTAGTTCAAGATTTGCAATACATACTCCTATAGCTATTCTTAGTCTGTAAACATGCTTGAGCTTTGTTGAATTCATCAGGAATTTCCCAAGAGGGTAGAATTTCTAGTTTATTCTGAAGCTTTAAATGAATAAACTTTCATCACTGTCAAAGAAAAGATTTTGGCAAGGCAGAATGAACTTGGCGTCTTTATGGTCTTTTAATAAGTTGAATTCGTGATTTGTCTATTCTTAGCGTGCTGCCCTAAATAAAGCTTCAACCAACTGTAAGATTAATAGTTTTGTGTATCGTTCATTTGGAAGACTATCTCTTTGGTTGTTTGCACATACATTATCTAGATATTTTCAAACCCCAAGAAGTTCAAGAACTTTGCAAGAGTCTTCACGTAATCATCTTCATCGTCTTTAAATGATAAGATACCCTGTTATATGATTTGGTTCATTTAGTTGAAATACTGAAAGTAGGAAGCTGTACTATTATTATTCAGCAGGTCTTAGCGCCCAACACCAAAATAACTCAAGTATGACTCAGAGTTTAGTCTTAAATTTAAAACTTTTGCATTATCAATCCAGAACAGAATTTGACTTTACTGATTGCGATCCATGGTCTTGCTTGCTATTCTTTGCTGATTGTACCTTCTGTGTTATCACGCAATCAACTTCTAAATAAAGAATAAATCTCAAATCGAATACATCTAAATTATTATTGCTGCTACTGATGCTGCTTCTAATACTACTGCTGCTAATTGAGTCTGCTTAATGCATCGACTTTTTCATTTCTTCGTCATATTTATTATTCTAGCTTGCAATTAATGCTTGCGCATTAAAATATCAACTCATTCTATATCCATTGGTTGATTAGCAATACTTGCAAAAAATAGATGAGGATAAATTAAATCAAGACTTAATACTTCATTAGCTGGATTGATTTTAAAGTATGTAATCTAAAAAAATGATACAGTTGATATACTTACTCTGTTTGGATATGAAGGGTTAAGGTATTGAGGAATGTTGTATGCAAGGTAGAGAGCAGTGTATTTACCACCTCTCACAAAAGCTATTAGACAGGATCATTGTGCATTGCGTTTACATAATAAATAGGGATATTGTTAACACCTCTGATAACTCTCACGAATCCATTCGCATTCCAATGAATAACCCCAGGAGTTTAGATAATTTAGCATTAGTTCTATTGCAAACCATAATCAACTACTGAAGCATATAATCGTCAATAGAATTTTCTTGATTCTATCTTTAAGTGTTGCATTAATCAGAGGAGTGAAATTTATGAAATCATTGCAAATTATTTGCAGTTCTTGCAGAAGTTGATTGGAGCGCATTCAACACTATTGAAGTTGAATCTTGAATGATAGGTAGGGCAAGTATCACAACGATATAAGATTAGTGCATGAATTGATAGACAGCGACAGCATTGCAAGACAAACTCCTCAGATATGCGAACTACTCTTCTTCAATGCCATTTAAATTGATATCTGTTAATTTTTAATATATAATATACTAATTAATCTCAAAGTGTGATTTATATGATTTCGATTAATTTTAAAATAATAACTTAACAGGCAGAAGTTTATAATGGTAGAATAATCTAAAAATTAACACTTTTGGCATCGACAAGCATGCCTCCCTATAATTGGATGTATAATCTGAGAATCCTTATGATTATGCTGAGTTTCGTTATAAAAATGATTTTCAACTAATTTTGATGGATGAATATGATTCTACTATATGTTTTTATTGAAAGCAACAACCAACATACAACACTGGATCTTGCAGCCTGCATTCAACAAAAACATATAGTAGAATCATATTCATCCATCAAAATTAGTTGAAAATCATTTTTATAACGAAACTCAGCATAATCATAAGGATTCTCAGATTATACATCAAATTATAGGGAGGCATGCTTATCGATGCCAAAAGTGTTAATTTTTAGATTATTCTACCATTATAAACCTCTGCCTGTTAAGTTATTATTTTAAAATTAATCGAAATCATATAAATCACACTTTGAGATTAATTAGTATATTATATATTAAAAATTAACAGATATCAATTTAAATGGCATTGAAGAAGAGTAGTTCGCATATCTGAGGAGTTTGTCTTGCAATGCTGTCGCTGTCTATCAATTCATGCACTAATCTTATATCGTTGTGATACTTGCCCTACCTATCATTCAAGATTCAACTTCAATAGTGTTGAATGCGCTCCAATCAACTTCTGCAAGAACTGCAAATAATTTGCAATGATTTCATAAATTTCAACTCCTCTGATTAATGCAACACTTAAAGATAAAATCAAGAAAATTCTATTGATGATTAGATGCTTCAGTAGTTGATTAGGCTTTGCAATAGAACTAATAATAAATTATCTAAACTCCTGGGGTTATTCACTGGAATGCGAATGGATTCGTGAGAGTTATCAGAGGTGTTAACAATATCTATATATTATGTAAACGCAATGCACAATGATCCTATCTAATAGCTTTGTGAGAGGTGGTAAATACACTCCTCTCTACCTTGCATACAATATTCCTCAATACCTTAACCCTTCATATCCAAACAGAGTAAGTATATCAAATGTATCATTTTTTTAGATTACATACTTTAAAATCAATCCAGCTAATGAAGTATTAAGTCTTGAATTTTAATTTATCCTCATCTATTTTTTGCAAGTATTGCTAATCAACCAATGGATATAGAATGAGTTGATATTTTAATGCGCAAGCATCAATTGCAAGCTAGAATAATAAATATGACGAAGAAATGAAAAAGTCGATGTCTTAAGCAGACTCAATTAGCAGCAGTAGTATTAGAAGCAGCATCAGTAGCAGTAGCAGCAATAATAATTTAGATGTATTCGATTTGAGATTTATTCTTTATTTAGAAGTTGATTGCGTGATAACACCACAGAAGGTACAATCAGCAAAGAATAGCAAGCAAGACTATGGATCGCAATCAGGAAAGTCAAATTCTTGTTCTTGGATTGATAATGCAAAAGTTTTAAATTTAAGACTAAACTCTGAGTCAAACTTGAGTTATATTGGTGTTGGGCGCTAAGACTTGCTGAATAATAATAGTACAGCTTCCTACTTTCAGTATTACAACTAAATGAACCAAATCATAAAACAGGGCATCTTATCATTTAAAGACGATGAAGACGATTACGTGAAGACTCTTGCAAAGTTCTTGAACTTCTTGGGGTTTGAAAATATCTAGATAATGTATGTGCAAACAACCAAAGAGATAGTCTTCCAAATGAACGATACACAAAACTATTAATCTTACAGTTGGTTGAAGCTTTATTTAGGGCAGCACGCTAAGAATAGAGCAAATCACGAATTCAACTTATTAAAAGACCATAAAGACGCCAAGTTCATTCTGCTTGCCAAAATCTTTTCTTTGACAGTGATGAAAGTTTATTCATTTAAAGCTTCAGAATAAACTAGAAATTCTACCCTCTTGGGAAATTCCTGATGAATTCAACAAAGCTCAAGCATGTTTACAGACTAAGAATAGCTATAGGAGTATGTATTGCAAATCTTGAACTAATGTAGCGAGGCATATTCCCTCCTCATCAAAATATCATGAGATATCTAGTTGGGCCATCTTCCTTCAATATGAAAGTGTTGATTGCTGGATTAGATTATGCTTTCAAAAAAGGATCGACTCTTCAAACCTTGGAGTGGCTTTAGTGTAGTTTCCAATGAAGTGCAGCAAGCAGCCAGAGACGACAAATCAATTTATCAATCTAACGAATACTTGAACAAGCCAATTGCTTTCATTCTATACTTAGTGCTAAAGCCAGGTTAAAAACAAATTGATTCTGAAGGTTTGTAAAGACGAATTTCTTTCTGATGAAGAGAAGGCAGCTCCAGCGTATGGAAATCAATTCAAAGGCTATGGCTAAGTGCAACGACTCTGGTCTGGCAAGATCACTATCAAAGATGTTGCTAATGAACTTTTAGGCATGATTGAAGCAGACTACCCAACATATCATGCACCTTAAGGATGAAATCGCGTTCTTAAACAACTGTCAGTGACTAATTCGCAAACTATTAATAATCCCTTCCCTAATACATTCACAACCTAATCTCTTGCACTATACTCTTTAATCTAATTTACTCTTCTATTCTACTTTACGATTGCACTCTACTAAATGACTAGATAATGCAGCAATCGATTGCAGTATTCATATCCACTTATATCAGGCATAAATTTTGCATTATTATGAGATTTTATCAAATTTTGGGTTTTAAGGTTGTATGGCTCCACCCTCAGATTGTATGGTTCCAGGAAGATACCCTGAAGATATCTCAAATTTCAAGGCTTGTGAAAATTTTCGAGAATATTGCTAATAGCTCTGCCTACTTTATGATTGACGAGCCTTACTACATTGATATGATATACTCAAACAGTGATGCATATATAAATGCTAATACAAGCTAATCTGATGTCTATGGGTTAGAATATAAGAGGTCAACCTTCAAAAATTCTTAGTATTTTATGAGAAAAAAAAAAAAAAAAAAAAAAAAAAACAGTTTACTAAGGCAGTTTCAAACCAACAGTTTGAGTCCCTATCTTGAAACATCGATTTTTGCCTAAGAGCTCTGACTTCAACTCTAATGATGTTTTCGATGCCTCTGATATGATTAATGATGATTTGGATGGGTTTGGCATGATTAGGTGAGAGTTGGGTATGTTAAGTCAATTGGTCTTTGGTTTGAGAATAGACCTAAATTCTTAGCAATACTATGGTTAAGAAGTCAAAAACCTCTCTAAAGTCAAACTTGTCATTTCTTACCCCTTCTAATCACTATACCTCCATAACACCTCCAATCAATGTAATAGAGTATAGCAACATCATATATAAGTGATAGAGTTATATTTGAGGTGGTTTAGTCGAATTAGAGATGCTAAGTTGAAAGAATCCACTCTAAGGTTGTATGGTTCAGATGAAGATATCCTGAAGATATCTCTAGGTTGTATGGTTCCAGGAAGATATCCTGAAGATATCTCAAAAATTCATGCAAAAGTGTATTAAGAAATCGCTGAGTATGTTAATTGTTCTACATAAAGTTGTATAGCTGCATTAGAGACAAATTATGCAAGACTCAACCTTAGGTTGTAAGAATCCAAGTTGTACAGCTCCAGTTGTATGAATCCAGCTGTATGACTCCAGATTGTATAGTTCCAGGCCTATTTAAGCCAGCGAATTTCATAATTCATTATCACATTAAAATTTCGCAAATTTGAGCAAAAATCAAACTTTTGCCTCTTAATTTTTTGCTGCTATAACTTAAGACTCCATCCTAACTTTTATAATAGCTAATATCTAACATGCTCCTTCTACTCGGGAGCATTAGGGTCCAGCCGCAGCCTATGGTTGGATACCCTCCATTTAAGAGTAAAGTAGTCTATTTTAAAAAGTTTCAAACAAATCTCTACACTTTCGGGTTTAACACTCAAAGCTTTCTAGCTCTCTAAGTTCAGTAGTTCCTAATTTAATCGATTATTAAATAAAAATAGGCATGCTCTATATGATATAATTGCAAAGGGTCCTACTACTGCAAATGGTTGGATACCTAGAGCGTATAGGAAATTTACATAATTTGAAGAAACCAGTAATTATATTTTGCCAGATTTTTCCCTAAATTTAAATCTTAGCAATTCTATGATTTTAAAACCAGAGGTTGTGATTAATTAAATAGCTAATGCGTTGCTTACTTAAAGCATTAAGATTGATAATGAATATGTGCTTGTTAATTCTAAAGTTGATTTAGTTAAAAAATCTAAGGCCTTACATATTTTAGAATTGCCTAAATTGAGAGATACTAAAAATCAAAAAGCAAAAATAAAAAATTAAATCTCTGAGTTACTCAAATCAAAATCAAGTAGCTCTTAATCGCAGCTTGTCAACCACTAGAATATTTAAAGGAGTGGTAGTACTGCAACCCTACATAAGCGAGATAGTGTAATAATTAATTTAGGATGAGTTTCGGGTGGTCAACTAAATGATATTGGAAGCTTTTTTTTGACTGGATTGAGGGGGTGAGAATGCTTAAAATATATTGGAAGATTTTATTCGTTCTTGCTCGGAGATCACTCTCACTAGTGGGTACTGGAAGACGCTAGCTGAGCAGTAGCCAACCTTCACATCTTTGAATCAATTGATATTGGAAGCTTTGATTCACTGGTGTGTACCAAGGGGAAGCACGAAGAAACTCATCCTGACTTGTTTAATCTTTTAAAAAATGGTAAGTTCTAGCATCAGTGAAATTGAGGAATCAGAAGCAGTGATCATTATCAGAAGACAAATCAAAGCAGTAATTTTAAAGGCGAAGTATTATTTTTAATTTTTTTATAGAATCTAAATTGGAAACACGAAATGCGCGCATTCAGTAGGAGAGCTCTCTAATTAAACTACTTCAATTCAGGTAACACTTATTGATTTTAGCAACCAATTCTTTATTACATTTTCCCTTTTAATCTTAATATAGATAACTTTATTAATATTGTCATGGTATTACAGATAGCTTGATCAACATCAGCTTCATATTGATTGAAGCCATTATCAAAATCACTAATAATCCCAGGAAAATCATTTAGAGATGGAAGAATACTCATTATATGTTGCTATTAGTTAAGTTACTTGTTTAGTTTCTGATTTTAATAATCAATAGTTAGGTAGAAGGCTAGAAAATAGGTATAATTATTTTTGAAACAATTAGTCTGAAACAATCAAAGTAGTTTGATTTTGATTATGATAGTTTAAGGAATTCAATAGTTTTTAGATAATTTTATAATCACTGATTAGTTTGAGAAATAAATGTAGGTTTCAGAATAGTGTAAATTTTAGAGAGGTTTTCATTTAGTACTAAAAGCATTTCTTTTAAATTATAGAATAACTAAACATTAAACAATTATAAATCACTCTTAAAGTGTAATTACTACTTTGGCTAATAAAGACAATTTTGTTTAACTTAGTGTAATTAAATTTAGCGCTTTAAAGCATAATTAGTATATACTTGGGTAATTTAACAAAGTGTAGGGTATAAAGGGTTTAATCACCAGTGCAACTTAACTGCTTTAAAAATTATTTATTCAACTTAATCACACAGCGAAAGTTACTGCTCCAACGAATTCTTAAGGTTCTGGCA
>ARYC01001899.1:0-59452 GCA_000711775.1 Oxytricha trifallax
AAAATTGTTGTCTTATCTACGCTCACTCTCTTACAGCTGCTTTGAATCAAGTCTACTGTATCGATGGGCAAGTCATGCATTAGATGATACAGCAGAAGCTTCTTGTAGTGAGTCTTGATTTAACTCCAGTAGAATTCTATTCCATTAAATTAAGGGCTGTAAGTAGCATTGTATACAGGAGTTATGTTTAACTCTTCATAAGCTTTCTTAGACTCCTTAGTCTAATGAACTGATAGGTTATCAACAAACAGGATGTTCTCTTGGTTGCTATACTTCTCTCTGAGCTTATGTAGGAACTCTAAATACTACTCTCGCTTAATAGAGCGAGGGTGAATCACATAACTCTCTAAGCCTGAATCTTCACTTATACCAGCTAAAATTGCATGAGTGACTACCTTTACTTTTTAGTCATAAATTTCTATGTTATCATACTTCTTGTACCATGGCTTATTGATAAAAGTGTTGAACGTAAACACAGCTTCATCTGCATGTATGAACTTGATGTTATTAGTAATAGCTCTCTGCATTTAATCATATATATAGTATAAATTATTACTATAAAATGGCTCTGTAAAATCAATCACTCTCTTCACTCTGTTGACAGTCTTGAAAGTAATACCATTTCGTCTATAAATATTGGTTATAGTCTAAGGAGAGATACGCATGTTTGGAAACTTGCGATGAAACATCACAGCTCGCTAGTCAAGAGGAAAGTGTGCCCAATACTTTAAAGTCTTCGAGTCGCAGAGGAAGTCAATATGGTGCTGTGAGATCTTTTACTTTCTTGCAGGATGTTTTCAAGAGCCTGAGTTATAATGTTAAACAGCTAACAAGCAATGATACCTAACAGTTGAGGCACTCTTGTGTAGGAGTCTTACAATGGCTGAATAATTCAACACTGGTTTGACTTAGTCTATATTAATACTTGTACCATACTAAGCTTAAGCAGTAAATCTAAATATTACTCATCATATATAGACCCTAAATTTCGCTAATTTCTATTTCTCATTTTGCAAATTGGCTAATTTCTCTACTAACCCCAATAAGACCCCAACTATACCCTACAAATCAAAGCACTTATAAACCTCACTAAGGGGTTTTGGGGTTTTGAATATAACGAATAAAGCCAAGAAAAAATGACTAGGAACATAAACCTTGTAAAACTTTAAAACTAAGATCTTCTGAATAAAAATGCCTAATCTGGTTCTTAGAAATCTTATCTAAATTTAGAGAGAAAATAAAAAACTTAAAATTTGCAAGAAAATCAGATTTATCCTATTGGAAACTTTTAAGAGACTAGATAGAGTACTCACCGATAAAACAAAACAAGCAAACTTTCTGAGTATAATGATTCAATATTTGGAGGCTCTAAATTTGGAAACTTTTAATCAGAATCGACTTTTTAAAATCCCAACAAAGAAAAGGGAAAAAACCTGAAGGTAAGCCTTGATTTACCAATTGCTAGAATTATGCCAAATCAATACGTCAAAATTCCATTCTTAACTGGTTAAGAAATGTAGAAAGATTTAGATACTATTTTTAGAGCATTTCTGCTTGAATGCTCAGCTAAGTTTAATTAAAAAAAGCAACTTGAGCATGTATTCTTAATGGATGGGACTCCTATTTTTTCATTAGACGAGATCCATGAATTTCACTATTTTTTAAAAATTATTTTAGATACCATAAGAGGTATTCGATGTCTAGGTGTCCCATTAACCTGTTGTAAAACATAGATCCCATTTCTCTAAATAATTTGAATAAATTAACTAAAGCATTAACATGCCTCTGCCAGATAATATAGATGTAATTTCAAGAGAAACCTAAAGCTATATGAAGAACAGAGAGCATAGGTAGAGCAAATAAGTTGACTAAGAATCATTGTAACGAGAATTGAGTAAATATGGGAAAGATTTGCTGAAAGACTAAAACTTCTATTAAGATCTATCAGAAGACACATAAAACAGACTCTCAAAAGTATTTGACAATAACACCTATCTTGTTGATTCTTAAATAACTTTCAAAAAATAGAGATCTTCAACTACTAATTAGAACAAAAATAGGATCATAAATATCCTCGATAGGTAGAGCACAGATTTGTAAAATAGTTTTTAGCAGATTTCTCCTGATAAAATGAATCAAAGCAGTATAGAAACGTTTCAATAAGATGACTAATATAATTTTTCAAGGAAAAGCCTGAAGTAAGGCAGTAAAGTAAGTTTTGGAATAAAAGTTAAACAGTAGCTATAAAAGAGTCCAATCGCTAAAGATTAGAGAAATAGAGTTATTCATATTTAAGAAATTAATAATGCATAAGAAGAAGACTCTAATTAAAATAAGGTAGGCTTAAGAAGCCAGAGAGCTGTTTTCGATAGACTGGAGTAGTCATTCCAAGAATTATAAATTATAGAGGAAGATGCTAAATAAAACAATTAGATATAAATTAATACCTTATCATCTAAGCAGCTTTCAGCAAGGTCTCGTAACTCTACTAAGAACTTAAATTTATAAGCTAACACTAACAAAAACTTCAATCTCACTGTCTCTAATAATACCACAGATCAAGTTAATAAGAAATCTAAAGACTCATTAAATACAAAATCAGATTAGAGTAAAGATAGTAGACTCTCCTCAAAGAATCCTAGACAATCAGTTATGCTGGATAAACTGCACATACTTAATAATCAATTTGAGCTTGCAAAATAAATATAACTAAATGCCATTTAAAGGTAAAAAGAGAGGCACGAAGAAAACATGGCATCTCCAGATCATGGTCGAGTGACCAAAGACAAATTGAAAAAATATGCAAATGTAATTCAGGAAATCTTTGATGAATAAAAGGCTAAAGATAAGATAGAGTAAAATATAGGCAAGATACTCAGACACTCCATTATACACCAAATCAAAGAATCATCTGGTGAGAAAAGTGGAATGGGAGCATCTTTGAATTCAATTCTACAATTAAAGAAGGAAATTGCATAAGATTAAAATAAAAAATTTAGGTCGTCTCTAGTTAATGGGATACTAAGCAGAGTATAAAACTAAATTGAGAAAGAAGAAAAATAAATAATAGTAGAGGATACAGAGTCTGAATTTTCCTTTAAAAAAGAATAAGCGAATCTGAAAAGGAAAACTTTGAATGAAAGAGAATTAGGCAATCATTAGTAAGCTAAAGTCAAATTCATAGATGCCCCACTCTAGAAGCATTAAACCTTTCAGGCTGAACACTCTAATTCTAGAATGCAAAATATCATGAGTTAGCAAGCAACTTCTATGAATAAAATCTCAAATTAATCCTAAGTTCAACTATCCTTAGGAGCAAGAATATCAATGGCAATCAAGTACCCAAATTAAACTAAATCAAGAATAACAAGGCAGGATGTGTAATAATACATGAGTTAAATTCCATAATTCAGGAGGTCTACAATCTTAAATAGTCACAGAGGTACTAATGTTAATAAATCTCAAGAAACTTACCTAGATAAAAATATCAAGCAGGTAATGAAAGACGAAAAAGTAAAAAATGTAGATGATTAATTTACCAGCCTAGTTGGCATGAACATTCCTAAAATTCAGTTAGAGTGTTCCTTCAGTAGGAAAGAATTGTATAACATTTTCACAAAGTTTAAAGCACTCTCCAAAGTATCTATGAAAAACTTCCCAGATATAATGAAAGAAGTCGGAGTGGAACGTTCAGTTTTTATGAATGGGATGAAGTAGCTTAGTTTAGATAACACAGATTTTCTAGAGAGAATTTTTCAATCTTGTGATAAAGACAATAATGGTTACTTATAATGGGAAGAATTCTTCTCTGCTTTAAAGCTAATTAGTTCAAGTGATGTGAATGATAAAATTGACTTGTTCTTCAAAATTGTTGACTCTGATGGAAATGGCATGTTCAGCTTTGATGAGATCAAAGAAATTTGCTATATGTCTATGAGTAAAGTTAGTGTTTAGGACGAAAAGCCAGGGGATAGATAATTTTTAGATGACACTGCTCAATTTTATGCAGGCTATATTTTCAAGCTTCTTGGCAAAAATCTAGATGAAGAGATACCTATAGATGATTTTAAGAACGCAATTTTCTATGGAAATTAAGAATAGAAAGAAGTTCTAAGTATGTTTTGCATGGCTGATGTTTAACTTTAAGAGATGTTTAGCGAGGATAATAAATACGATAATATTGACTTAAGTCCTAATGCTAGATAATCCAAATAGAGGAACAAGAATAAAGGTAGTCCTAGATTTAAGTGATTAAATTAATTTCATGAGTTGTATAATAAATTTTACTCTTTAATGAAATTGTCTCAATTAAACCTTGTGACTTTCAAAGTAGTTTTAATCCATTAATTTTGAATTAATTTGTGATGAACTATAAATTTTTCAAATTATTATTTTGTTTTATTTCAATTAGCTTAAATATTAAAAATAATACAGAAATAGATAAGGGATATAATAATAGTTTAAGTAGCATATCCTCAATTTATTATTGATCTTTTTATAATGAAATTCATATTATACTATTATTAAGTGCTGAAAAAATCTCAAAATTTAGGTTTTAAAATGATAAAGGATTTTAATAATGTTATAAGATTTACTCTATCTATTCAATAAATATTTATCTTGAGGATCCAATTATTAATAATAAATATGAGAACTTTTACAACTAAAGGAGTACTCGGCCTTGCACTCTTGTGCCTTGTCTTAACCATAGCAAGCAGCCAAATGTCACCACAACCAGGTTCAATGATGATCAGTACTAACCTAAAGTACTTGAACAACATTTTTGGCTTAGTCTTCCCCATCACTATGCAATAACTTCTCCAAAAGCAAACTTTCAATCTTGATTTCTACTAAGGGGGTAAGTAGATGTTAATTCTAAATTCTAAGTATTTTTTTAAAAACCATTCTATTTAAATAAGCTAAATGGGGGAAAATAGCTCCCTGAGGGTCTCTAAATATTTTTTTCTCTCATTTTATAAAAAAATATAAAATGATAAAAACATCATAGCAACATGTTATAACGTTAAATTAGATATAAAATGACCTTTTCATGATATGTAATGCAACCCAGATCATAATAACATTTCACATTAACATTATTAAAACATTAAATTCTGAATGAATAGTTAAAATATTTTATATATTTTATGCATAATATTTTTGTCATTTCACTTATTTAATAACTGATTTAATGATTAGCCGTTATAATAGTTTATAATACAATCATTGAGTATAATAATCTCTTTTTTAATATTAATAAAAAGCTCTTTATGCTATTATAACGGCTAATCATTTTATCAGTAATTAAATAAGCGAAATGACAAAAATAATATACATAAAATATAGAGAGAAAAAATTGTAATATTCGTTCAGAAATTAATGTTTTTAATTATTTTAATGTGAAATTACTATGATCTGGGTTGCATTTTATATCTTGAAAAGGTAATTATAGACCTAATTTATACGTTATAACATGTTACTATGGTGTTTTAATAATTTTTATAACATTAATAGAAATAGAAGAAAAGGATTTTAGTGGCTCCCTAAAGGGGCCATTACCCGCTAAAATGTTATATAGGCATCTTATACAGCATTAAGATTAATAAGATCTTGGTTGACAGCATCGCTTTCGACAAGAAAGAAATTGCTTTTGTTCCAGGCACTAACAAAACAAGACTTACTATAACTGGTTTTGACATCAACACTGAAGTTGATGGAACTATCTATCTTCTCAAAGTGCTCCCACTCAGCGCTGCTAGTCTTAACATTAAAAACGTTTCTATCGTCTTTGAGCTTGAAGCACCTACTTCTGACCAAGTCAACTGGTAAATTAAGGATGCTATTGCTATTGATATTACTGATGTCTAAACTTATTTTTAGTTGACTAATAAGCTTTTATATCTCATAATGTTTAATTCAAGCTTAAAAGCTCAATTTGGCAAAATATGGTCAACTTGGCGCACGGAAGCATAATGAAGGCTGTCAAAGCTGCTCTCCCACAGGCAAAAGCTTTGATTTAAGGAAAAGTTGATTACATCAATCAACAAATGGCAAAACACAACAGCACTGCTTTCCTCCTTAACTTGATGGATCCAAGATTCCCATTGAATATGACCACAACTAGAGCTCCAATTATGGATGGATCAACCAATTTGATTACCCTTGATTTCGATGGAACAATCTACGATTCAATCGAGAAAACTGATCACGTTGTGCCAAACACCATTTTCCCAGAGAGAATTACTACTTCAGACGGCAACTCTCACCAGATCTTCATTCATGAGTCAACTCTTGATTCACTTTTCTTCTCTGTTGGTGAAGCAATCTTCCCCTTGAAATTAGACAACAAAAATGTTACCGATCAACTCCTTACCTTCTTCTTCGAGATCAAGAATCACTACGGTCCAAACATTCAGACTCAGCTTGAATTCACCATTTTGGCTGAAGATGGAAATGGAAACTTCATCAGTCTTAACAAGTCTGCTGGTATCGAAGTCGGAAAGAACGGAAAAGCTTCACTTTAATTGATGGTTTACTGCTCAAATGAGACTACTAAGTAGGAACTAGCTGTTCAATTCTCTATGAGAATTAATGCCGTTCTTAACATCACTGAAGATAACTAAACCAAAAATATCCCACAATATACTAATTTCTAAAAGTAATTATCTAGTTTACTACGTCTATGCTCAGATCCCAGAAATCTTCATTGACAACGTTGAAATTATGAATGACAAAGTTGGTATGTTCGGAAGAGATTACAACACCTTAATGACCGTTTTAGTTCAGCTCTTTGCTCAAAACATGAATGACCAATCAAAAATCTCTTTTTTTATTTACTAGATATTTTTGAGGAATTAAAAATGAATTATTGAATGGATTACTCCTTATGATTTCAGATCAATCGACCCATCAATTATGTTCTTCATTACAACTGTCTTCTCCATGCCAAGAATGACTCCATTCTAAACCTCAAAAATAGTGCATATAAAATTTCAGGCTGTTTATTAATTTTATTTGGATCATTTCTTGTATTTAGGTCTTTCCTATCAATTCGATTTCATGCAAGTCACACACAACGAGAAGAAGGCCCTCGAATCCAGAATGATTGATGAGGACGGAGAGAAATTACTTAAGTTCTACAACATCCTCACTGCTTACTACGAGAAATATCTCGCTAAGTTTGACTTCTCAAAGATTGTTGTTAAATGAAGTTCGTAATGAAACATATAATTTCATCTGCAAATAGAGAGTAATAACTAAGTATACTTATCTTTATATCACAATTTAAATCACAAATTTAACTAATGCTTACTCAAATAATTCTGATTTTCTGATTGAAATAAGTTAAAGTGCCACTATTATTGATTTTCATTGAAAACTTTGATAAATTTTATTTTAGGATATATAAATGGCTTAAAACAATATTTACTCTTAATCAGATATTATAAGGGCTGTTGCAAGGAAATTAGCTCTTGTATCTTAAGACAAATCAGCTTAAGTAAATTTTAACTCATAGACTCAGAATTATATTTAAAATTCAAATTAACAACCCAATAACGATTAACTCAAGGTTTATCAATAAATAGTGGCCAAGGTGTATACAGCTTGTTCAAAATACATAACTCATATTTTCAAGAAGGCTGAAAAAAGCAATGCTTAAATGTGTGAATGTGACATTCCTTCATTGGGTGTTTTTATCAGGGAAGTTATTACTGATAAATAAGGGAAGTAGCAAACCAATATATATTTTAATCCTAGTCAAGTAATGGTTGAAGAAGGAAAGCTGATAAAGAGTTACATAAAAAAGTATGATCCAAATCGGAAAGAAAATGAGAAGTAGATTTTGAGAGGAGAATTAAATCTTGGCAGATGTGCTGAAGTTTGCAATACAAGTCGTGATCAAGTTAAGAATATCATAATCATGATTACATCTATAGTTGTAATATACTTTATCTCTAATTATAATTTAAATATAGGGAAATCATATAAGGAATAGGGGTCAAGTATTGCTTGATATGAAACTTGAAGACTATCCAAATAAAGTCCTAATTTTAAACTCTACATAGCAAGATTTTGTCGAAAAAAGTTCTGTAGCTTCCTTGTTAAGTCAATCGAGATAGTAATCCATGGATTTAAGACAAATTCGATCAAATATAATATCAAGGGATGGCAGCCCTCAATAATCTCAAAGATCTTTGTACTGGTAGTCTAATCTATAAACACCAAAGACATCAAGTAGATAGTACAATAAGCATACTTTAACTTCGGGATTTGTAACTTACTTTAATGTATAATTACTTTTTAGAGTTAAACAAGAAAAGTTAGTTCAAAAGGAGCAAATAACATAAGTTTATTAGAGTCTGATCCTTATCAAATTTTAAACTATGCTCTTGACAAAAATTAACAATAAAACACTTCTGCAGTTACCACTATGAATAAGACTCTGAATGGCTTACCTTTTATAAGCCAAAATTTGGGAAATTTTCAAAGTAATCATGATATAATTGGTGCTCATAGAATCTAAAAAGAAGCCAGATAAGATTAGATTTTGTAAATGTAGCATAAAAAGCAGATTAATTAGCTTTTTTCATAGACAGATAAGCAAATAGAGAATGAGAAAAATATAGAATAATTAAAATTGCAAGAATAGTATGATTTAGAGGAGAGATAAAGAATTTTGTAACAAAGAAGTTAATTAAGAAAATCCTTAATTGATTAAAAAGAGTAAAAGAAACTTGAGCAGGTAAGATTTTTCCTCGTCTAATCATATTTTTTAGTCAATGGAACGCGATTAAAACAAGAAATTTGAATATTAATTCCCCTTTCACGAAATGCCTTAGGGTCACACTCGTTCAAAGACTCTTAACAAAACTTTTAACATAACTTAAAGAGATATTGAATCAAATTTACCCCTTCAACATGGAATTCAGGAGGTATAGCATGCTTACAGACTTCTTAAAGACTCACATAGATAAGTGACTGATAAAGAGGCATCTTAAAGAGTAGTCATTAATTTGGACTAACTCAGACTGTAAAAACTCAGAGAAAAAGAATTGTTCTAACAAAAGTTAAAAGAGGGTAGAACTTAATATGAAATTACTGAGTAAGCAAAGAGAAGCAACCTACATTAAACTTAGGAGGTGTTGAAACAGCAAATTAAAGCTAATTAATAAATGAGACAGCAGCAGAAATATTTTGATAAAAGTTATACATCTGGGATCCAGTGGATGGACTCTCCAGATTAAAAGAACACCTTTAATAATTTCGGCCCAAATGAGAATCCAGAGAGATTGGAATTTCACAACTTGAAAGAAAAGATGGATAAGGATTTTATAAGAGAACAATTGAGACAGTAAATTAGAGATAATGAACTGAAGAGAAAAGCGTAGAATTCAGATATGATGAACTATGGGAAATAATTGAATGAACTCGCAATTGGAATGAATGAAAAAGAGAGAGAAAGATAGAAAGCCAAAAAAGACATATAGTTTAATACACTTAAAAAAGCATGGGAGGAGCAGAGAAAATAGAAAGAAGAGCTAAACAAAATTGAGAATATATTCAAGTGAAAAATACATTATTTATTAATTTCATTCCTTCAAGTTCATAGTATATATATGCAAATGCAACTAATATAATAAGACTATCATCAATAAAAAATATAAAAAAATCATAACTTAATTGAGCCTTTATTATCATGAATTCGATTGATCGACTAATCATTCATTTGAACAGGCTAAATTTATACCTTATTGCTTTTAAACTTAGTTTTAACTTTGACGTGATTTTCATAAGGGAATAATACTTCCTAACTGTCATCGATTCTAGAATTATTCTAAATTTCATTGTCAAAATAAATGTTAGTTTGATCGTCTTTCAAGTTATAAGAGTTTAAATTATCCACATCAGAATGCTTATTAGTTTCCTATCTATCAAATTTATCTAGTAAATTTTCGTTTAGCTTTACTAGATTCATTATGCTAGATTGAGATTATGACAATTAATTTTTGTAGTTTACTTAATTTTCTAAATGATCATCAAACTATTTAAGAACTGCCTTTTATTCTTCTTCATAAAATTAAGTCATATTTTTATTCTTATTTTGCATTTATGACAAAGCAGGGAGTTTTTGATTATCACCTGTCTCCTGCTTGATTTCTTAAGTTTATGACAAATTAATAAACTCGATATAAACCAAATTAATATTGTGAAAAAACTTAGAAAGCAAAATAAATACGATTTTATCTAATCAATTAGTATTTTAGTCGTGATTATTTGAAGTGGGACTAGCAGCATTGACTACTTATTATTCATTATTATCATCTTGTTAGAAACTAAGTTTGCTTGTAATTTAGGGCAGTGAATTTTCAGACTCATTCTTATCAGTAAGTTATCTCTTAGCTCCTGAATTTTGATCATTTAAATGAACATCTCTCACTCCCTTTAATGGTGTAGCATCTTCTGAGATTTGTGGCATGCTTTAGTTTTAATTCATGTCTTATGAAGCTGAGCCTTGTGAAATTCTTAACTTTTACTAATCTGTTTTGCTTTTAGAAGCCTTCGCTGGGTTCATAATGACTAATCTGTTCTTTTTTATGTCCAGAAAGTCACATAAATAATGGTAATCATAGTTGAAGGAAGCAAGCACATCAGTTGATTTTGGCTTTGGCAGTTCAATTAGAAATATTTCACTTGACCTTTCATTCATAGCAGATACAAACACATAGTCACTAAATTTAATGATTAATGATTTAGTTCTACTTACTCTTTAGTTTTGTAAATGTGGATATCATAATATTCCTTCTTCATCATTTTTTACGAGTAAAATTTCTCGGTCTCTGGACTAACGATATTGCCATTCTTTGTGATTTTAATAAGCATCTCTTCATGAATTTTGATGATTCTTTGTTTATGAGAATTTACTTGAAGCTTTGCAGTACGATTTCCGCTATTACTTCTTGATCTATCAGTCGCATTAGTTTGGTTTGCTCTCTTTTAAACTATAAGCAATTATTAAATCTATTTATTTTGTTTACACTTAGAAATACTGTGATTTCTAATTGTTGAGTTAATCTCAGGCAGTCGATATTAACTCTTTCTCAACTTAAGTGTTGTAATTGAGCCATCTTAACTTTCTTAATTCTATGGAAACTCACTCAAACTCTTAAGCAGCTTTTCTTTCTGCTTGAATTCCTCTTCCCACTTCGTCACACTGTAAGTACTGCCTTTTTAGTTAAGTCTTTTTAAAAATTCCTAAAAAATCAAATTAACTAGACTTGTCTATATTTACATAATTTTCGAGTGTAACTCTCAAGAGATCTCTTTTTCTTTGATCTCTATTCAGTGAACGTTTGTCTTCTCCTGAGTTCATGTTTGAGTTTTGGTTTACCAATCCCATACCAATATGGGAGGCTTAGACTAAAAGAGCAAGAATTATTATTTTGATGATGAATTACATACAGTTTTGTTAGGTTTGTAAAGTAGGTTACGATTGACTGTTCTTTAATATCTTTTGCATTTTATGCAGTAAGATTTTGTTTTCTCTTTCAATTTCAATATATTTATCTAAAAATTCAATAAGTATGAATTCATATATCAACATTATAACTATGCCTAGCTTATTTATTTAAGATTAAGCTTATTGCAAGTGTTTATCCTTATAAATTTGTAAACTTATGCAGTTTCTGAATTGGTATAAATTTATATGTTCTCATATTTGAAGTAACTTACCTTCAAGTTATTACTCTTTTTTGGCTTTACTCCTTAAATGAGTGAATTAAGTAGGTGGAGCAAGTTAGAGAGCAGGCCTGATTTAATTCAATCTGGCTAAATGATCAACGTAATCCTTGTCTCTCCATTTTTTCTGCAGAAGTTTGCTGCTTGCTGGATTCGCCCTTTTCATTTTATTTTTGTTAATTTAATTTATTGAAAATTTAATTATATAAATATTTTTGTATTTAATAGAATTGCGTTTATTATAAATATAAGTTTATGATGAATTTTAGAATTCCTTATATCCCTTCTCTTATATGTCGTTAAGTTTCTACTCTAAAGATTAGTCGTCAATTATATGTTTAATCTTCTCTTAATACTTAATATAAAAATTCTAAAAAATGCAAATTAATTAGATTTTTTAAAAATAATTATATCATACTTGTCATAATTGAAATGAGAAATTTTCTTATGATCATTAATTAAACCGCTTTCTGTGACTAACTATTCTAAAACATCTATAATGTCTCTCTAATAATTTTTAATTTTCTGAAGTTACTTTGAGAAATTATGATCCTATTTGACTTGTGATAATTGTAAAATTAGCTCTCCATTTTAAAAATAAATAATAAAATAGAAATAAATTTTGGTCTTTTGCTATAACAAGTTGTAAATTTTCTTTAAAACCTAATTTGATGCTTATATTCACAGATTTTTAATATTTTTCCACAATTCTATTTAAGAATTTTTTGCATCTTCTGCTTTAAATCAGTCCGATTAAATTTTTATGTAGTTTTATTAAGGCGACTTTATCTGAGTGTTTCTTATCTAGTTCATCAGTAATAAGTCCATCAATAAATTTACCATTTTTAGTTTCATAATTAATGAAATCTAGAATTCTCTTGGCTAAACCAGAATCCATTAATATCTTATTAACAACTGATTATATATTGGTAACATATCCATCATGATCATCAATCTAAACACTATTATTCTAGTTAATAAACTACAGACTTGAATCCTAATTATTTGCATTTACTATACTGTTATTTAGACCACGAATGCTGAAAGAATTCATCTCTTAATTTTTATACTGGTCATCCTATTAGTTCAATAGTTTAAATTTAAGATAAAGATCTTTGTTGTTAACAATTTAACTGTGTAAACTATTAATTACATATTTCAAGAGAGATAATTGTGAATTTATATTTTCTTCATTGGAATGTTAATCATTAAATATTATTGCTGCAATAGTCAGAAAATCATTATTCAAAGCGACTAAAAGAATAAAATGATTATTTGATGTAAAAAATTGAAATTAAGCGAATGACTTACTTACTTTCATATCGAATATTCTTGCAATTACTGATTTTGAAGTATGGTTATCGGGTTATTAGTTAATTAAGGAAATAATAAATCTACTGAGAAAATCTTGACTTAAAAATGACATGAAAACACTTGCTTAGCTATTTTAATCGTTACTATTATTACTGGTTAAATCAAAAATGCAAGAGCCAGTATTTTGGAATATTCCAATCAATCTTAAGCTAGCAATTTCTTGTGTTTATTACTCATTCGAGGATAATTACTAAAATATATCATTAAATGGTACGACTAAGCTTTTTTATTTTAAGAATTTCTAAGCAAGAGTTTGCTATATTATATTAGACGGTTATTTTTTCATTTTCTCTTAAGAATCAATTTTTGTATATTAATTTTATTTTTATTTATTATAAATTACCTTGAGCAAGTAATTTAAAACAATCCTAATTGCATATAATTGTGTTTTTATAGGTGTGTTTTGTATTAGTAAAATAAAAGAAACCTTACTTAATGGTATTAAGAATTTAAATTAAATAGTTTAAATGAAATTTCAAAGTAGTAACATGAAGATTCCACCACCCACACTGGAAGATTCTTCATCAATGTTAACTAACCACCACACATAATTGCATTCAAATATTAAAGGGAAATCAAGCACTTTAATTCGTTACTTACCTGATATAAGGAGGAGGATGAGCCCTAGGCTTGTTCTCGCTTCCGTGTTTATAGGTCTGTTGTGTATATCCTCCTTGAGCGGTCAAGTATAGGCTTAGGAAACAAGTAGCCATTAAGGAGCAGATGCATCCAACACAAATATAGAACAACAAGCTGCATCTGACCCTAATCTTGGTACTAAGCCTTAGGCAGCAGAGACATTTCAAGCATATTTATTTCTTAACATAGCAAAGTTAAACAGGTTTTATGTTTTAATTTTATTGTATAAACTGTTAAATGTAAAATACTAATAACTAAAAGATTTTAATGATTAGTTATTTTTAGAATAAAGCATCAAATTAAATTAAATGTCTATTTAATCATAAAACTTGAATAATTATTATTTTAATGTTCATTTTCGAAATTTTAATATATATAAATTTCTTTAAATGGGAGTTTAACATTAATTGGAACAATAACTCGAATTTATTAATAAAAAGATAATTTTTTTTTAAATTATTAAGACATTTGATGAAATCAAGAAGATGGAGATTAAGCAGAGATACGGAGGCCCTGGTTTCAAGGTCTCAGTAGACTCAATTGAGCCAGAAGGAGGTCCCACCTCTGGAAATACCAGAGTGCTCGTTAGAGGAGGACCATTGTAGGACTTACAAATACTTTACCCAAAGCCTAAGTGCAAGTTCGGCAAGTATGATATGATCGTTGACGCAACCTACGTGTTGTGTACTACAAGCCCCACTGCCACTGAAGAACATGAAGCTAGACATAGGGACAAGGTAAGTTAAATAAAAGTTATCTACTCGTTTATATAGTTCTGAATCCCTGCTTTCGCCGTCTTTTTTTGAAATATTCAAATATCTAATTTAAATTATTTATATAGAACGACACCTGTCTTTAATGTGATAATAGTCCAGAGTCCTCAGATGCTGAAATTGTTCCATTCTCAGTTTCTCTTATTGGAGATTTTTCAGACACCATTAACAGTCTTCCATACAGATTCTATAAGCCAGTAAGTTAATAAGTTATCAATGTACTCACTTTGAATATAGACTGTAGTACATGCAATTTAAACTTTAAGTGTAGTTTTCTTATTCATTAATTAGCTTTTAGTAATATTTATCCAAGATATGGTCCAAAAGATGGTCAAACTTTCGTTCAGGTTTGGGGTGAAAACTTTTTGAATTTTGACGAGAATACCCGCTGCAATTTTGGTTCAAAATCAGTTATCGCTCATTACATTAGCAACACATATATGACATGCATCTCTCCCTTCTCAGATGTAGTCGAGAAGCCAATTCCATTCTCAATTTCCTTGAACAAGCAACAAAACTCCCGTGATAAGCTTGACTTCTGGTACTATAACTGGCCACAAATTGTCGAACTAGTTCCAAATTACGGTCCAGACAGCGGAGGAAATAAAGTTCTGCTGAAGGGTAACAACTTCCATCCATTCGTAGATGAGGGCATTGATAACTAGAATGATACATTCTGTGAGTTTGAAGGTATTGGGAAAGTCTAGGGTTACTTTATTAACTCAACCAAGATGTATTGCATTGCTCCACCTAACTACATTCTAGAAAAGACAATTTAATAATTGGAAAGTTATTTTTAAATGATGTGATCAAATTCTTTATTAAATTGTAGAGGTCACATTGAACAACCAACAATACACAGACGATAATGTTCCCTATTATTATTACAGACCTCCATAAGTATTTGATGTAGATCCAAGAGAGGGACCTACTAAGGGAGGCACCGAAGTTATAGTCTATGGTAACAAATTCAAGGATACTAAGAATATAACCTGCAAGTTTGGCGAAAAGATAACCAGAGGTACTTTCTTAGACCCCAATAGAATCTTATGCATTTCCCCTTAAGTCGAAAGACCAGGTTACGTGCCACTTACTATTTCATATGAGGGTGAGAGATACTCTTCAGAAACTGTGAAGTACTTGTATTATGAGTCACCTGAGATCTATAACATCACTCCTACTTGTGGTCCTGTTACAGGCTACACTCAAATTACTCTCTTCGGAAAGAACTTCTTAGATATGGGTTTCGGAAGAGTCAAATGTATCTTCAATTTGACTTATGTTATGAACGCCACAATTAAAAGCTTAAAAAAAATAGTTATGTATTTATTTCAATATATTTAATTTAAATTTGGTTTAAGACAGAAAAATATATAATTATCAATAATACATGTTCTTAATAAAATAATAAATTTATATGATGTTAAATAATGTTATGAAGTATTTTTTAAGGTTGTTAATTGAAAAAAAAATAATTTCTAAAATAATGTGAAAATTTGGATGAAAAATTAATATGATAAATACACTTTGAGATATATATCTAGCTAGTTATGTACATGAGAAACCGCTAACACACTCTCTGATAAATGTGAGATTTGGATGGCTCATGCTAAGAAACAAAGTTAGAGCTGCCCATCAGATGGAATAATACATATAGGAGAGCATGATTGAGCAGCATTAGTAGAGTGAATAATCAAATATGTCCTTGAACAGTTTCTTCACCTTTTCACTGATTCAAGTTGCCGCCTAGGGTGTTACCAGATGATCCTGTTTATCCTTGCGTAGAGAAGGACATTCCCTCATTATGTGAATCGAGCTTTTTAGCATTTGTGAATACCTTCGATCTATCTGTCAGTTCATTTTCTATTGCTTTCTTTCCCTCAAGCAGCAGACCTTTTGGTACTTTGCCATCTGGACAGATTCCTTTCAGTTACATGGCACTCTCATTTTCTTCCCTCAGGATCTTGAACATCTTCATCACTTTGCTCATTGCACGCTCCTTGCCTCTTAATAAGCCAGTCTCTAATTAACCATTGGGATTTGGATAAAAAGACTTACTGCTTGATCTGGGTGTTGATTCTTGCTCTATTAATTTCTTTGGATCAACTTGCTCCTCTTCATCAGGAAGTTCTTATTCCTGCTTCAGTGCATTGAAGAGCATCTCTACTACTTTTCAGCAACAAAGGGGACTGACCAGGTAAGTATATCCATGACATTCGGCAGTATGTAGGGGTGCGCTGTGTGATTAAAGTGATTAGATAAATAAGAATAGATAATAAATTGATGTATAGAGTAGAGTACTTACCCAGGTATTTTACATAAGCATTTCTGATGAACCAGCATTGCAAGGGAAATCACGGGAAGATCTTCGACTGGGGGGCAGCCAGGGGCACCACTCGATTCTCCATGTTTGTCTCTACGGAAATGGGGTCCCCGACTTAGACAAGTGTCCCAGGGGCCGAGATAAGTGAGCATCTTTAGTGGGGTTGACATGCTGTACCTAGACATATATTATTGAAAGTTCCAAAACCACCAATGCCCATCAGACATTTTACATGCTGAGGTGATCCAGCGCAGCTACCAGGGCCCCCAGGAAGCCCTTCCTGAGCCACTGCATATCCATGCGAGAAATCTTGGCCCCGAGGTGCTTGATGTATTCTGTCAGCTGCTTCTTTGTTGTCTTAAGGGGCAGCACATCTTCCAGGGCCTAAGGAGGTTTCCTCTAGTGCCTTGGCCGTTTTCCTGTGATCGCAATGTAGTGTCACTGGGTAGACTCTTATCTTTAAAAGTGGAATTAAGCAAGTACAATAAGGAATACCTTGGGTGCGATCAGGGAATTTTGGGGCATTCTACTGCCTTAACGCATAGAATTACCTCCAGCCATCAGTTACTGGAATCTTAAATGATGTCGTTCAAGATGCTACAATTGTTTCTGATGATGCAATTACATTGAACTCGGAGGTTATTGCTAAGGCATTCGTTTTGAGTGTTCAAACTGTCATCTAAAACACACTTGCTTAGAACCCAGAGGGAGCTGACACCATTGCACAAATCGGACTAGCTAATATTACCCATCACAGTTACGATCTTGCTCTTCCTGCTAAGGGTCAGAGCAACAAATGAAGTCTAAAAACACATCTCTAGCAGTTTGGTCTGAGAATCTGAAGTAGTAGTAACCGAGAAATACAATTGAATCTTCGAGGCCAGCCTCATCAAAGAGCTCAATAGGCAGGCTAACGGCTATGACTCAAATACTCTTTGCATCAATCAGGCAGTCTTGGTACTTGAATTGAGATGAATCGCTATAAGCCGGCTTTGAACAGGTGTCGACCAATCGTGGATAGCTGGCGCTGCTTGTTGAGCATGTACTAGATAGGGCCCCCACCTCTTGCCTTGGGCGCGTCCTATGTAGTAAGTGATTAGTACTAGACATCTTCCTTAATCTTCAAGTCTCCAATGGCCTCCTCCCCCTTCTTGCTGGGCGTCCTACACGCGAATGTCAGCCGCCTCCTGGCCAGGTGGCACTCCACGACCTGCTGGATGCGGTCCCGGTGGCAGTAGATGGTGTGGGGGTCGTAGAGGGTCGACATTAGGCCTAAGATGCTCTTCGTGTTGTGGTCTTCATGTCTGATGTTCTCCAGCAAGCATGTCAACTTGGGGGCCAGCCCCTGCCAGGCCATCAATGGCTCCTGCTACTGGTCACTCTCCACCCCTGGGGGCAGCACAGAGGGCGACAGCTACACTGATGGCGAGTCTACGTATTGCTAGTGGTCATCCATTGCGTTTGAGTAGGGGTCTTGCATGGAGTATAGCTAGAGATAGAGTTAGGAATAATTTTTAAGTTTGATTAATATTATTAATTTCCTTATATACTTACCTTTGAGATTTGGTAGCTTTCTGTTTTGTGATAGGAGCCCTTATATATATATATATATATATATATTAGTACTTCGTGTATTAAATGAAAAGCTACCAAATTCCTATAATAATTATTCTTATATTCAAATTTAAATTAAACTTTTGACAACTTCCTATTCGAATTCAAATTATGCTTTTATGTAATATATATTTAAGGTATACTTTATGATGAAAATATAAAAAATAATAAATATGTATCATTAAACAAATAGAGAATTTTATTTAATCCGTATATTTGATGTAATAATATACAATGGTCATACATATTTATTTTTACGTTTTAGATTATGGAAGAAAACATCATTAAATGCGATTCACCTCCTCTACCATCATCCCTAGGCTACTCAGAAACTGGAGGCACCCCATGGTATAACATTTCAATTACAATTAACGGTAAAGAAATTACTGAATCAAAGATTAAGTTCATCTACTATGTTGACCCCTAGATAAAATCAATCTTGCCCTTCCTCGGACCCCTTAAAGGTAATACTACTTCAAAGATTAGAGGTGATGGATTTGCATAAGAAGGAGTTTGTAATGTTACCGTTAGATATGGATAATATCAACAGAAACTAGTAAATTACACTGACACCGAATTAGTCGTGTCTTCACCTCCAGCTAACGTTCCAGATGCTGTCGTAGTTTCAGTAGCTTTGAATGGTCAGCAATTTGTTGCAGATAAAACTTTGCATTTTAGAGACGAGGAGAACACTTTCATCTATTACCAAGACCTATTCATTCAAGACTTCAACCCTAAATCTGGTCCTACTTCAGGTAAAACCAAGGTGAAAGTAGTTGGTATGGGCTTCTAATAATTCAAGAAGGACGATGGCTAGAAGAGGCATTTACCTCTATATGCTAGATTCAGAGATTCAGTAACTGGAGAGACTATTGGTAACTATAGCGAAGTATTCGGTATCTAAGAAGAAGAGTTCTAATGGAAGACACCCGCTGCTGACCCAGACACTAAAGCCATTTTAGAATACTCTTACAATCTTTAAGACTGGCATCAAATCCTGGATGAAGGAAAGAACTACTCTTACTTGTATTACAATGCACCAAAAGTTCAATCAGTGACTCCTTCATATGGTCCAGTTAAAAGCCCTAACAATGAAACTATTGAGATTATAGGCAAAAACTTCAACTGCCCTGACTCAGAGTGCAAAGATCTATATGTGAGATTCGGAGACCCAGATAACGGAATTTATGTCAAGGGAGAAAAGGTTGCAGATGATAGAATCAGGTGTGTTGTACCTAAATACACCAAGCCCGATGTGCTTCCAGTTGAAGTTACATTTAACGGTTAAGATTAAAACAATATTCTTATTAAATATGCAAAAGGAAATTGAGATGTAACTCTTAATCAAAAATACTTGTGAGCTACTTATAATAAATGTTAAAAATAAAAATGATTGATTCAATTACCTTAGGAATACAACAATTCATGGCATAAATTAAAAAATAATAATAATCGAATTTATCAGCATAATTTACCAATTTTATACAATAAGTTTTATTCCTTTTCTACATACTTATTTCTATAATTGTACTTTATACCCATGACAATTAGACTTATGGTTTCTTCGATCCTTTTGTGCTTGATGTTAGACCAAGATTAATCAGTGTAAAGGGTACCACTAGAGTTAGATTGATAGGTTTCGGTTTCGTTAATGCTGGTAGTGAGCTAAAGACTAAGATCGGACATGTTCAAAGAGGAACTCTTAAATGCGTTGGAGGCAACTGTATCTAATAAGCTGAGTTTATTGATAAAGCTACTATCGAAAGCCCTACTTATCCACAAAGAGAAGTTTTGTTTAATGATAATGGAGAGAATATTAAGTTTGAAGGTATGGCCATAGAGGCAAGTGTTGTTGGTAATGCTTTTACTGAAAACAATATTGAGATTTGTATTTATAATTAATTAACTTTTTATTTGGTACTATGAACAACCAGATTATTAATCACTGAACATATATGGCACTCCTGCTAATCAAGAAAAGCCAATCTTTATAAAGACAAACTTTAAATGGGACGTCAATGACCCAAATAAATTCCAGAAGTATGGAAACTTCTCCTGCAGATTCTCATCTTATGACGGAAAGAGAGTTGTTTACACTAAGGCAAGAATGGAAATTTATCCATTAGGTTCTCAACAAGAAGAAGGTGCTCTTCCAACTCATACTCTTTGTACTAATCCAGAATGGCATTCATCTGAGCCAGTCAAGCTTGATATTTCAGTGAATGGATAAGAGTATGCTGGAGACTTTACTTTTATTTTCTCAGACAATCTCGATTTGTACAGAATCGTTCCAATGGCTGGACCAGTTGAAGGTAGCACTAAAGTCAAATTATTTGGAAGTGGATTTAACAGTGGAAAAGAAGATTAAGCCTTACTATATATTTATAATTGTTTTATTCTATTAAAGATGTTTTCGTAAAATGGGGTGTTATTGAAACTGAAAAGCAACTAAAGGAAAATGTTATTGACTACATTTGGAGCGAATCAGATTTTGTCTATAATACCTTACCATAAGGTAATGATATTCTTTTAGCTTACAAGAAAGAAGCCTATAATGTTGAAAAGAAAGATTGGGAGCTTACTGAAGGTTAAAGATTGAAGACTTACGTCGTTGCACATGCTCCTAAACTCTAAAACTGGAATGCCACTCATGGAGGTCCAATCTATATGGCTGTTGGTGAACATCTCTAAGTAAATACTACTAACTACACATACGAAGAAAATGAGGATGGTTCAAGAACTAACATTACCACTATTTCTACTCAAACATTATACCAATATTCTTATGCATTCGTTGAGTATTCAATTTATTCAGAAATTAATTTAGTTGATGATTTTATGCAAAAAGGTTTATTACTACTACAATTCACCAATAATAAGGAAAGTTGAGCCCAAGAGTGGTTTAACTAGAGGAGGTACAAGAATTGAGGTATCAGGAGCCTGGTTTGCTTACAAGCCAGAATATGGTATCGTTCCACACTGCAAGATTGGTGATAAAGTTACTAGAGCTAAATTCTTCTCAACTGTTAGAGTAGTTTGCGTTACTGCACCAAATGATGACATCAGCTAAAATTATCCAGTATAAATATCATTGAACGGTGTTGACTTTGTTGATACAGGATTCCATTTCAGATACTACGAACAACCAACTCTCTATAAGATGACTCCAATATGTGGTCCATCATCAGGAGGTACTTAAATTTACATTACTGGTTCTAAATTCTCAAATATCTCTGATCCTCAAAACTTCAACTGCAGATTTACATCTCAAGATAGAGATATTCCTCCAAAGTATATTCCAGCTTTCTATGAGAATTAAACTACTATAATGTGCTCTTCACCTGGAGGTTGGGGAAGAGGTGACTCTGTGAAAGTTCAAGTTACATTTAATGCTGAAGATTACTCCGAGAATAATTTCACTTTCAACTATTACAACATTATAAGAGCTTTTCCAAGAAGTGGGCCAGCAGATGGTTTTGGGGGACCTATAAGAATTGAAGGTAGCGGTTTCTAAAACAACACTGAAATATATTGCTCTCTTGATAAAGTTCTCTATGAACCCTTAGAAATTACACCAGATGTTATAAAATGCCCTATGGTTAAATCAAAGCAAGGACCAGAATATTTTGGAGCAGTTGATTTTGCTATTATTATTGATGGAAACTGGCATAAATTTACTGGAGGTTTCTAATACTATGAGCAAATTGTGCTTGACGATATGACTCCTCACATCGGACCATCAGAAGGCAAAGGTATAATTTACTTTACCGGAAAGAATTTTAGAGAAGACTTCGCTTTAGCAGATATTGGATGCAAGATTGGAGATACCATTGGCCACTGCAAAGTTGTTTCACCAAATACTCTCAAGTGCGTTGTTGAAGAAATGGCACTTGTTGATGAAGGCTTCTCACTCCCAGCAACAATTGCTTTGAATAGTTATTCATGGACTGAAAGCAACTAAACTTTCGTTCCATATGGAGTTACTGGAATCTATCCAAATGCTGGACCATATCAAGGAAACACAGATATTTTGATTACTGGAAAAGGGTTCTCTGAAGAAATGCAAGAGAAAGCAAAATGCAGATTCGGTATTAGCTCAGATTATGCTATTGTTGAAGCTGAAGTGCTCAGTTACGATAAGATGATCTGCAGATCACCAGGTGAATTCAAACTTCCACCAACTGCTGATCAAACAATTTCAGTTCCTATTGGTGTTGGTTTCTTAGATGAAGATTTTGAACCATGGACTGAAAGTGTTCATAGATTCAGATACTACAATCCACCCATGCTTGTTCATTAATTTTTGAGTGAACTGTTTTAATAAGAAAATTATTATATTTAGATTAGAGCTGATCCAGATGAAGTGGAAGTTGGTAAGATGGCTGAAGTTTACGTTTTTGCAGATGAAAACTCCGAGTTCTGGGAACCAATCCCAACTGCTCATGGCTCTCTTGGTCAATATGGTATTGAGTGTAAGTTTGGCAGATTTGGTGTCGGCGTTGGTATGTACGTAAATAAGACTACCATTAGATGTGTAACTCCATCAGTTCAAGATGATCCAGAATCTATATGGAAGGAAACTGTCAAAATTACAGTCGCTCTAAATGGACAAGATTTTGATGAAGAGACAAGTGACGTTGACTTTACTTTCGTAGGATCCGGTTCAACACTTGTGTTCTGGCCATACGTTATTGGAACTCTTCTAATCGGTCTCTTACTTATCGCTCTTATAGTCTTCTGCTCAGCACTTTTACAAAAGGCTAGCTTCGAAAGAGTCATTGCTTTCAAGAGCAGTGCCAGACAACAAAGAAATAGAGCTTATGTTATTAGAGATCCGTACGATTAATTTACATCTAGAGCTTACAGTTATATACATCGTATTTATTTTGAATGTTAATCATCTAAGTATTTTTAATTTAATTTACTAAGTGCTGGACAAATGGGCATATAAAATCGTGCTCCTCCAGAATGATGAATTAAATAGCATATTAAAAGCAATTTTAGAATTATAAATACATTTTTCACTGAAGTTTCTAAAGTTTATTTTACAATTTGTTACAAATTTTACTCCACTAATATGTAAATATTATTCTGAAATATTAATTTGAAAAATTCAACAAACGGTATATATTAATCAATAATTATAAATTAAAATTTATATTTATAATGTTGTAAGAAATAAAAATTATGGATGAATAATTATTGACCTGCTCTTCATCAGACTAAGAAAAATATACAATCAAAATAGACACATCAAATTTAGATTATTGTAAAAATATAGAGTGCAAAATTAAATAAGCTCATCATCATTAAATATTGTCAAATTTAATAATAATTATTTTTTAAATTAAAAATTATCAATATTTTTTTTTAATTTTGAATAGTAAGACAATTAACATACCTTTTTGAATTGAATTTATATACAAATAGTTGATTTCGTATTATTCATAATTTCATTTGTTCATATCCCCTGCCAATTTTAGAAAGAATGCTTTGAACACTCTTTTTGTGAAGTAGATAAAATTAAGTCAGATTTAAAAATAAGTGACATCATGCCTTAACCTCTTCCCCTAGAATTTAATCAAGTACTTATCTCTTTAAATTTTAAGTAATTTTATTAGAGAGAATACATTTAGAAAAGAGAACAATTAGAAAGCAAAATAATAAGGCCGTAAAGTATTGGTAGAAAACTTATAGTTTCAGAGGATCAACTTGATAATTGGTTCGCCAAGCAATTCAATTTAGACATTCAAAACATACCCTCCTATCGACCATCAAATATGAATAAGCAAGTGTATGATTACTTGAAAAAATATGCACCTCACAATCAAAATGAGGACTTTAAAAATTCAGTCATAGCTTAGAGATTAAAGTAACGCCAGTCAAGAATAAGCATTAAAGATTAACAGAAAAGTACAAAAGTTAAAAAAGCATAGAGTGCTTAGAAAAAACCAACTCTTTAAGAAATAGGGAGCAGGGAAAGTGGAGGCTCAAGTATGAACAACTAGAGAAAGTCTTTAATGAATTTTCAATCAAGCTTGTATATTCCAACCTCTAAAGGTCAAACTGCCTAACTTTTGCAAAACTTTTAGCCAATGTAAGTTTATCAATTTTTGTAAGAATTTCTAGAATGTATGAGAAGACCAAGAAAGTAACCTCCTTTATTGATACCCTCCCTGAATATATTGAAGAAGAACAAAATACAAATTTCAGATTTTTAAGACATAAAAGAAGATCAACGAAAAACTTAAACAATTAAGGAGAAGAAGAAAATGAGAGTTAAACACCAAAATAGCAGATTCAAAAAAAGAGGGAGATGGTTGTTTAAGAAAACTTTAAATTACACAATAAACCATCGATTTCAGTTTTGAATAGAATGAATTAAAATATAGGTACCGATCTTATGAGCAGAGGAGAAATTCAAAAATCTGCCGAAAAGATGATTGATTTTGGATCAATAAAATTTATTCGACAATCTCAAGAAAAATTAAATAATTAGTATTTCACGAATTAGAATATTCTTGGGTCTAGATTAAACTTAAACATAAGCACTTCCAGTAGTAAGAATTTAATTAAACCAAATTAAAATGAAAGAGCAAAAACTGTCACAAACAATTAAGGGTAAAATAAAAAATTATCATAAGTTTTTGCTAAAAATATGGCAATTAACCAACATATTTAACTTAACATCTCTAGCCAATCTCAAAAATATGTGAAGACAGCAAGATAATAAGATTCATATTAAAAAAATTAATATAAGCTTCAGAGTTAAGATTAATCTAGTTAAAAATAGAAAAGCATTTTTAATTCATTTTACAAACAAAGATAGTCTTTGTAGAGTACTGAGTACTAGACTTAATCAAAACAGAAAGAATATTCAAATTAGAAAATGAGTTAATTTAGAAGTAGCTTTAAAATTGAATCATAAAACTAGATTTCTTCTATAAATTTATAGACAAATCAACAAACACCTCAAAGATTATTAAGATTGAATTTAACTTTGATTTATAATTTTTATGATAGTACAGACCGCTTAATATTTTTCCTTGAGCAAGTTGTTATATATTTTAAATATAAAATTTTGACACGATTGCTTTTATTCAGGGAACAAATTTACAATTAAAATATTGAATTCCTCATCTTATCAATCGAAAAACGAAGGAACAGTAATAGAGAGGTTACAAAGCATGAGTTCTTTTACAAAAATTCCAATAACACAATAATAAAGTCCCTATAGACTATCAATTCTTTAGCAAAGTCCTAATCGTGCTTAAGAAATTATAAAAGATTTCAGCAGACAAGGCTCTACAAATATAAATGGAAGGAGATATCATTCTAGATTATCTATGAGCAATTTATCAATGCGAGATGAAGGATAAGAAATTAGCTAAGCGTTAATATTGATTTAGAAATAGAAACTCACTTTATAAGATATTGAGAATGAATTGAAGGAAGCGGAGAACCCTGATTTTGAGTAATGTAAGCTAAATGTTATAATGCTTTTAAATTAAGAATTGGAAAAAAAACTAAAAATTATAAGCAGATACCACCAGTAGGAAAAATCGCAGTCAAAGAAGTTTTTTAAGACTCTGAATACTGGCATCATAAATCTGTCTTATATTTTATTTCATAAGGGTTTCTCCTACTTTAATTAAGTTGACATTGAAGTTTCAATAGATTACTACCTGCACGGTATCCGGTCAAACCCTAGACACTATGCATGCATGTTTAATGTGGCATGTGTTTATTAACAGCTTAATAAACATCTGAATGCAATAAAATGGTTCAAATATTCAATCTAAATCAAGCTAGGATGCGTCGATTCTTATTATGGTTGTGCAATTTCTATGTTTAAATTGAAATTATTTCAAGAAGGCCTTGAGATCATAGAGGCTATACCTAGAGAAAGTAACAGGTATTTTTAAAATTATAAAACATTAATGTAATTGTAGTATTCATGTTAAGAATGAAGAAGTAACATACATAAGGTATTTATTAAAAAGAAAATTGAAATTATACAAAGAATCAAACGCTGAGTATTCAAAACTGGTAAAATCAATTAGACTGCAAGAAGGAAAAGATATTATAAAATATGTGTTCTCTATTACTTTACTACCTCTCTAGAATGATCGGAAGGTAATTTTTTTCATTAAAATGATTTCAATTTATAGTTAGTTGAAGACTATCTGATGAATTTTCAAGAGTTAATACAATAGAAAAATCCTTAAATAAATTTAAATCTAAACTTGAGGAAATTTCTAAATAAAATATGGTAATCTAATGATAATTCTTGGATAGATCCTGAAATAGCAGTTAAGAAATTAAGTAAACTGCCATTTTTTAGTAGAATAAAGGAAAATAAACTCAAAAAGATCATGAAAAAACTTAAATTGATCGAAGTATAAAAAGATGAGGTTGTTTTTTGTGAAGATAAGATCTCAATATTGATAAATGGGAGATTAATAATGAGGCATCATGAAAAATCAGTTTACGAACACAAAATAATTGGAAATCTAATTCCAGGCTAGATAATTGGTTTTGAGAAGGGAGATTAAGGGGTCTCAAAAGATTGTAACATATCAAATATTTGTGCTTCTTAATTTGCCCAGCTAATTGAAGTAGATATAAATACTTTCGAGAAGCTTTGGAGATACTCATAAGAGAACGAAGTAGAAACTTTAGTGTCGATTCTTAATACCTTTTAGCTTTTGCAAATTATATTCCCTTAAAATCTTCAATCAATCGCTTATGATAACTGTAAACATCTGATATTTGAAGCTGGTTAATTAGTTCTTGAAATGCATTCTAGATCTATTTTAAATAATAAATGGAAATTGCTTTACGATAACACTAACTCTACCAAACTTCAATAAGAAATTGCAAAAAATTTAATTAATTCACAATAAGAAGATTCGGACAACCTTATAGCCCCTTCAGTTTACTAAGGTTATATGAGAGCTTTAAGTAGAAAGAAAACTGATAAGGCTTTAATAAAAACTCTATCATCAAATGTCAGTTACAATTTAAAAATTTTTATTTTAACTTTATTTTAAAAAAAGCATTATTAAAAGTGAATCCTTCAGTGAAGAAATCTATTCTTGGAAGTTTTTCGAAGAACATCAAAAATTTTATGAAAGAATCCCCATAGAAAAATACTATATCGGTATTATCTACACTAACCAATAGAGTAGGAAATGTGATAAAGTCAAGCCTTGAATCATCCACTGCTTTAAAAGGTAACTTTTAAGATTTAATTAGCTTAAATTTTAGATTAATTATATTAAAAACTTGAGATGAGACCTTTATTCATAATTTTATCTGGCTATTGCTAAGTTATTTGCCCTATTGATAACTATGAAGTCGTAAAGCTTAAAAGAGGTGAAGTTTTTGGAGAATCAGATCTACTTAGATTACCTGTAAGTACAGTCAATTTGAATTGCTTTTTTTAATTTCTTTTTAGAGCTACGACTTCTTTGGAAATATTATAACAGGAAGTGAGGGCTGTGAATGCTTGATGATTGAAAATCCTAATGAATTATTGACACTTTATGAAAGATAAAGAATGAAGACGTTTTTTATTAGAAATTTTTATAAATAGTTTTTGCAAGATAAAATGGATGGTCTCAAACACTTACTAGAAACTAGATACAAATTAAAACCTTTATAGTTAAGTTAATATTGAATCAAATGATAATTGTATTATTAAAAATTAATTAGATGATACAAGCTCGAAGGGAACTAATGTAAAAGTATAATTGATTTGAAAAATCGATAAAAATTAAAGCATTTAATATTGGCAATTACAAAATACCAAGATTTTCCTCTTTTTTATTTAATTTTTATGCTAATTTTTCAAATGTCTGATATTCTAATACGAACTGTAAACACTAAAAAAATTATAATTCCTTAAAAATATACCATTAACTATAAAGTTTTGAAAATTTTAAAGAGTTATTTTTTTAAAATCAAGTTTGTAACAAACCTCTTTCAAAAAGAATTTTTACCCTGGTATATTAAATTTTAAGATAAATTTATACGTTGATAATTAAAATGAAGCAAAATAAGTAAGCGTCAAACATCCATCTATCTTCTCAGAAACGATTGACTAAGTTGACGTCAGGCCCTCTCAGAGATTACCAAAAGAACATTCCTACTTAATAATCTCGAAATACTCTCAGTTCAAAACCAGGCACTCTTGGGACTCAGCTTAAACCTAATTTAACAATGACTCAGATGTAGCAAAATTATAAAAATACAACTAAGCCTAAGAGTTAATATCATGGCGGAGTGACTATAGCGACAAGTAATTAAAATACATGTACCTGTAGTAAATGAGTTCAGAATATAATCATAGACAAATTGTAGAGAATCGATGAGCATTAGACAAATTACAATCTTCATTAGTAGACCTCTGTAGATAAACGCTTGCGAAGAGATTACTCACCATCAAAGTTAACAGATTTGGAGACTTAATCTTCAAGCAGGAAATACTTGATTTCGCATAAATCAAGAAATAACATACTCTAAAATGGTACCAGTAATCCAGGTTAGGGATTTAATCACTCATTAAACAAGAATAAATTACACTCAATTTCAAGTAAACACATGATCTCAAGCTAAAGCAGCAATATGCTATTTTCGACTGAGAAGAGCTTAAACATAGCACTTTAAAAAGGAAAATTGGATAATAGCTATAAATACAGAGATGGGGTTGAATTGAATGCACATGAAACTCTAGACAGTAATCGCTAGTAGTCTCATTAATAAAGCTAGAATTACATTCAATTTACTTAAGTTACTCAAGAAAACAAAAATGAGATAAAGAGACAGAATTTCTTCACTGCACAAGACAGTCAAAACTTAAGTGATGAAAGTATACTAGAAAAACCCCTGATAGAAGTTATTAAATTTCAAGAACAAGATAAGATTAGAAGTATGGTCACTAGACATAACTTCTTCTCTGAAGTATTAATTAAAAAGGACGGTTAGGGAAATTTGCATATTGCAGATGACTATGATGAGGTAGAACAATAGTCAGACTCAAGGAGAGAAAGTATAATGTCAAGTTTTTAAGAATCAGATATTATTATGAAAAATAAAAGTAAAACTTGATTTAAATTAGTATTTACTGCTCCCATTTAACTTTATCATTTTTTAAAGAAATAATGAGGGAACTAGAAATCATATTCCTACAGCAACAAAATCGTGCAACTTAGCTAAAAAGATTAACAAAAATTCATTCCACTAATAGAAATATGGCAAACCATTTGAAATTCCGAACAGTTAATTCAAAGAAGCAAATGACTAAGATATCTTCATAATTTCTCATTAAGACGTTCAACCCTAAATTGAGGAATCAAAGATGGTTATACTTTCAAGAATTGATCACAATAATACTCCCCTTAATTAAAGCAAGGAAAGTGCGATGGAGTTAGAAATGCTCCTAAACCTAAGCGATTAAGACAACTATCCATAATCAGTTTAGAAAGCCGATGCCTAGCACTCAATGAAGAATCTCTCAATGAAATCCTCTTTTAACATATAGACTAATTAATTGAATCGTAATCTCTCTAGAGTTTTACGATAAAGTAATTAGATCAACATATCACAAAGTTCTTAAAGAGGCTAGTTTTAACTTCAGAAATCAAGTACTTCTAAAAATTTGAAAAATCATTCTATTTCTCATGTCCAACATGATTATTCAGACCCAATTAATCTGCACCTTGATGTCGAAGAAGAGCAATCCGATCATAATCAGTAATCAGAAGCCACAGAATCTATTAAATGCTACTTGATTCATTTAAAATCCCTCAAGAATCGCTATCATGATATAGTCAAGGAACTCTAGGTTGAAGAAAACATGAACATTTAAGCTGCTACTCATTAAATACTATCGAGTGACGAATTTAGGAGAATGAGTTTAGGGTCAGGTACTAAACTTTTAACAAGCAAAATTATTGAGATTAGAGACGAGTACAGACATGTCATGTCGCTTCTCAAATCACAACATTAATTTGATGAAAACGCTACAGCAAGTTCAAGTAATTAAAATGAAGGATCGTTAGACCAGCAAGAAAATAGCTCATAAGTTTGATTAATAAAATATGATTTACAATCTGTGAAGTAAAATATTTTTGATAGTAATAGATTTTATAAATAAATAACAACTAATATTAGAAGAACTCAAATTATTTTGGCAGAATTGAATAAAAAAAATTAATTATAATTATAATTAGAGGAAGTTGAAACACTTAAAATTAAGGATGTATGAAGACTCTTAATAGTATTAATTAATTGCTTAAAGTTATGATAATTCTTGTACTAGAGGACCTATTTTGAAGATTATAAGATATACATTCATTTAATTACACTATATAAGTAATTCAGAAGTATAATTTAAGTCTTACTATTCTTTTAATTCCTTTAAAATATAAATTCTTCTCATTTTGTCAATTAATAATATTCGAAAATATTTTTGAAATTTTGAAAACTTATTATTGAAACAATATTATAAATTACTAATAAAATAATGTCAAATTCTCAAATGTAAATGATTCCTATTTCTCAAACTTAAAATGTATCCGAATAATTTTAATAACTTAACATTTACAGAATTCTCCGATGTTTTCACCTTTAATTAAAACCATAAGAGGGAAATCAAGAGTTTAGCTTTACAAGACAGAGGTATGCTACATAATAAATTGAATTATGATTTTTTAACTTTATAGTTAATTCATGATTTACAAGATACAGTAAAAAGAATAGGAAGACTCTAGTAAAAATATGAATCCCGTTTAAATTTATTATCCACTGGATAATTATACTCACCAAAATAAATCAAGCATGAAAGCGCAGTATCACATAAAAATACCACTCATGATCTTTTACGACTTTAAACTTCAAAATTATCTCAAAATATTTAGAGTTAAAGTCACTTTGATCGCTCCACAACCAATAAAAGTTTCATGCTTTTAAGTTAAAACACAAATTCTAATGTTAATATTCTCAATTCTAAATCTAGAATGTACAAAAACACAATGAGAAATTCTTAAGATAACCCGATGAATTGAAATTATCAAAGTCAGGTTAGTCAAGAAGAGAAGGTTCAAAAAAAAGCGAAGTAGTTACTCAATAAAAAAATTAATGAGTTGAGCAAGGACTTGCACTTAAAATATAAAAATTTACTGGAGAGTGAGAAGTCAAAGTTTCAAAAAAGAGTAAAATAGTAAGGGGTTGGCGTTGATAATTTTAATGAAAGAAATCCTTAGAGTAGTGAACTTGTCAAGAGGGAAATGTTAAACTATAATTAAATGTGGAAGACTAAGGAAAATAATGCTCATAGAAATATATCACAGATAATTACTACGAAATGTAGAGATGAGTGGAAAATGCCTGCACTCATTCGAGAAGCTAAAGATGAAATTAAAAAAGAGAAGTATAATTTATAAAGAGTGATAGAACACTATATTTATTATCAAAATATTCATTATAGATGCGTAACAAGAGAATCTTCTCTAAAGTTTAAGCTCTGAATAAAATGCAGCTTCTTAATTTTATCAGCCATAATAAAGACGCTTTAGATCCAGAAAAATAAAGAGAAATTTCTAAAGCCTTGGCTAGGTCACAACTCAACGACAGCTTAATTGAAAGTTAAAAAACTTAAATCATTCCCAGATAAAAAGAGCATTCCCCACCTACTGAAGCAAGAAATAAATCATCAGTGGATCTCAATCTTTTCAAGTTAAATTTGGGAAATATGCAAGCTATGAAGAGACTTTCAATATTGAGGGTTGGACCTTTGGCATAGACAAGCAAAGAAGTCGATAGAATTGAGGCTTTTTAGTATTGAATTTATTTTTAATTTCATTTAAAATTATAGAAAAGTATAGTCACATAATCAAAAGTGATGGTGAAACTATGAAATTCAGAATAAAATAGTTAATTGTAAATTAAGAAATATCTAAATAAATAAAATGACTTTAATTTATAAGTTAGACAACGCGCCTCCAGTTGTTCAATCAGCACTTGATGAGTTAGGATGGCATGAATTTGACGAAGATGAGCATCAGCCAGAGCAATGGAATCTATTTTGGAAAACAACGAGGTAGGTAAATAATAAAAATGACAAAAAGTCTAGTAAATTAGATTTTAATCATAAGTTTAATAAAAACCCAAAAAATCTTTATGCATTTATAAAAATAAAATTGAAACGCTATTTAAAAAATCAGAATTCTCTCATATTTCTTTTATATATCGCTGAACTTTATGATTTACGATTCCATAATATCCCGTTTAGAATCAGATATATCTAATTTTTTATTATGACTCATTTTATTTATTACCGCTTAAACTTAAAGAAAATATTTTATGCTCCTGCTTAAATTTAAATAAAATGTTTTAAAAAAATTGTTCAATTAAACAAAATTTCCAAATAATCCAGTCATTAACAAATTAATTAATTTAAAGACATTTATCATTATTTAAATTGATTTTATTTAATAGTTAATTAATAAATATAAATAAAGTTTGTTACCATATTTTTAATTCAATATTGAATATAAATATGTGCATATTTTTAAAACTTTTAGTTCTAATTTTTTATAAATATATTTAATGGAAATAAACGTATACCTAAAATATTTGATTTTTGCTTTTTAAAAAAATCAAAGTTCAGGGGATTCGTTAATGCTAAATTGATCATTTTTTGTTGAAAATAATAACGATAATTAATACTATAGGCCAACTATGGGTGAATTTAAGAGTGCTATATTTATAAAATATTAACAGTAATAAAATTATAGTAATATATTTCATACAATATTTTTGACTGCTAAGTAATATTAAAAGCATATTCACTTTCCTAAAACAGGGATGTTGACAACAAAGGACAATTTATGCAGATTGATGAAAAAAATGAAAGTAAGATAAATTTACTTATAAACTTTTGCTGAATTTCTAATATAATATTTAGACTATATTTGGACCAGTATATAACTTCTCTCCAACAACTTTTATTTTGCCCAATGAATACAAGAAGTTTGTTGAGCAATTTACTAAATCTGATGAAAAGTAAATTTGGATCTGCAAACCAGCTGATTTGAGTAGAGGAAGAAAGATTTTTTTAATCAGTGATATTGGTGAATTGCAATACGACCAACAAAGTATAATTTAAAAGTACATTGCAAACCCGTTACTCATTAAAGGATACAAATGGGACATGAGGATTTATGTGTTAGTAACTTAGGCAAGACCCCTGAAGTTTTATTTGTACAAAGAGGGAATTGTGAGATTTTCAAGTGAAAAATACGATACAAGCACTATTAAAAACGTCTATTCTCATTTGACTAACAGTTCAATTAATAAATTTGCTGCAAATGTTAATATTATGAGTGGGGGAGCTTTTGGATCAGGAATCAAATGGAATTTCAGTTAACTCAGATCTTACCTAAAAGTAAAGCAATAATTAGTTTTTAATTTAATATATCAGGACTAAGGGATTAATTATGAGAAACTATGGGTCAGAATTGAATCAATTATTATTCTAACAGTAATAAATCTGGCAAGTCAAATGCCCGATTTAGATTGCTGTTTTGAACTATTTGGTTTCGATATTATGGTTGATTAATAACTCAAGCCTTGGCTAATTGAAGTAAACTCTAGTCCTGCTATGTCAATGGACAGCAACATTGATTATCAAATCAAACCAGATCTAATTAAGGACATAATTCGACTTCTCAGTTTTGAGCCATACGAGCAATTTCTAGTAAATTTTATAAAATATTGAACTATTTAGGAGAAACAAAAGAAGAAGTCTTCGTTAATAAAGTAAATGGGATCAAATAATTTCTTTAAAAAGAGAATATAAGGAGCGCAGTAAGATGTTACAATTTTCCAAAAAGATGAGAAAGTACTGATTAATCAGAATTCAATAGTACCACAATCTATATAATCTTACTGTGCTTAAGGCTCTTCTAATTAGCCACAGCTTTTAAGCTAAATATCAAATAGCACCAATTTCTGAAAAATTTAGAAAGAATAGAACGATAATGTATCCGCATTATCATTAAAGTAAATTAATATTCGAATCAAATTTTAGGAAGGCAACTAAGTTCAGCTTTTCACCAAATATTAGGAGATTCAATGGCTAATCAACAATTAACACAAGAAGAACTGAATTGTTTAAAAAACGTTCTGAAGTTATTTCATAAGAATAATCTGAGGATTCTAAGTTTGACAGTAACTTCAATTGTAAGATGCTCCATTATATTTTCTAAATATTTTATAGTGAGTTATAGTGAAATCTTTATTCAATCATAAAGTCCAAAGAAAAAGATAAGATCCTCATCGATCAGACCATCAGTTCTATAGTAAAGTTAATTATTCATTTTTATAAAAGAGGCAGTTAAATGTTGGATGACATTTAATGAGAAAGCTATTTAGTTTAATCACAAAATTTGAAGCATAGTCAAGCAACTTCTATAAAACAAAATTCCAATACATAGACGAAGTATATGGCGCAGAAGTATAGCAAAAGCATGGCAAGAGATGAAAATAATAGGAGTTAAAATTTCAAGAAGGCGTTAGCTTAAACTTAGCAAGAATAATCATCTAATAACATTGTGAGTAATGAATCTACTATCCTACAATCAAATTATCAATCAATTTCAGGCCTGATAACTTAATAAAGGGACATCAAAGAAAATGATTCTCAAGGGAATTTGCAATTTAGCCCTAACGACAATAGTTATTTTGGAATTGAAGATTCTGTTACAAAATTAAGCATTCATCAAGATTAAAATAAATAAAAGGAGGTTAATCTGAGGTCTACCAAAGATTATTCTTATAAGCTTTAAAAACTAAAAGGAAATAAAGGCATTGATAGTATATAGACGACTATAAATTAATCTAGTACTGCCACAGAGAGGAAGTCTTTATAAGACACCTAGACAAAGCGAACTAAAACTGCAAGCTCAACACAGTCATCAATTTAAAAATTTAGCTCAAGAATGATCATGAAAAACATTGATGAAGAAGATGAAGAAATTGGTTACGGTGGAGTGTAGTAAAATCCTTACTAGGTTTATAATCAATAATCTTCAATGACTCATTAGTAAACTCAGTTTAAAAACGGGACTAGTCATTCATTTTAATAATAACAAAGAAGTAACATTAGCTCAAAGCAAAGCAATGGGAGCATATTTTCGAATTCAATGCCAAAATAAACAACTAAAATGCTGGAAGATATCTGTAAGAATAAACAGCATTTACTATAGCAGTAGTAATTGCATAATAATCAAATTAATATTTTACAAAGCAATAAACAGCTCATTCCATAGAAAATTTCTTCAACTTCATAACAAAATCAAATTTAAACCTCACAATTGGATTATGGTTAAAGTATTCCATAGATCTAACTTCAAAATTAACTGACCACCGAAATAAATTTTAAAAACAGAGAACGCAGCGGTAAATTTGAACTAATTTTCCCATTTAATAAAGCAAGTGAAGATTTAGCAATTGCTCTAAATCGGAGTTAGGGCTCTAGCATGAGTGGACCAAACTATATGAAGATGATGATTTAAGAAATTAAGAAGTGGGAAAGCCAATACCTTGAGTATGTGGCAAAGTAATATAGCTATTATTGAATTTTACCAAATAATTATATATATTTTTAAAGCAATTATAAAATTAGGAAATTCTAAAGTAATCACATCATCTACACATTTGCATAATTAAATTTAAATTATCATCAAGCTCCATAAATAAATTAAATATGTTAAAACAAAAATTAAGCCAAAACTAATTAAATATAGATTCAATATCAAGCAATTGCCTTTTCTTATCTCACTACTGCATAGCCTACTATTGCTATTGCAGTCTCTTTAATTGTCTCTTTGCTATTTTCTTTTAAGATTTTATTTCATCTTTGTGCTGGCATAGTTATCGATAGTAAGATTTGAGTTCTGTAATATCAACCCCCTGCTGTTAGCTCTCCTGTATGTCGCTCTTTGTAGTTTTAATCAATTTCTTTAACTCTTTGAGATCTTGCTTCATTTATATGTAATCTTAGTAAGTGTAAATAGGTTCATTAGTTGGTATCTAGGATTATTAAAAGGCTTATGGCTGACTTGTATCGAACTAGGTAATTTGTTGAGAAGTGGAAGAAGATAGGGTCTATTGATTTTATTGGTAAGACATGTTCACATCGTCTTATTAGAATTGCTAAGCTTAGAACTACTAGTTTATCTGATCAAAGGTAGGAGTTTGATTATAAGAAGAAGGCATATTTTAATGAGACTGATTCAAGAACTGACTTGCACTGAAATTTGCTTAGCCAGACATGTTTGGTTGGTTAAACTGATTTTGCTGATAAGATTCACTTTGATTTAGTGGAGCGCTACTTTGATTTCTTTAAATTTAGATTTAGGGGTAAGTTTGTGATTACTCCTAGTCCTAACCTTAATTTTCATTGTAAACGGTATCTTAGCGGTAAGAAGTTCCGTCATCAAATTAATCAACAGGGACTGAGTACATACTCGATTGGCCATCTGCGGCAAATTGAAATTACCCTTGATAATTGGATTCACTTCTAGCACTTGGATCAAGTAGATAGTCAATCTAGATCAAATTGTTATTTACTTGTTCTTTTCTCTTTTCTTTGGCTCCTTTCACACAACTTTTCAAATCTCCATTATCATCAAATTCCAAAAGTTCTTCCTCCACGTTATCAGCGAAACCATACTATAAACCTTGTAAAGATAGTAAAACATACATCAATGATGTCTTTAAGAATCTACTCAACTGCGTGTACCTCATCTGGATCTTCATTAGGCCTATATATCAAGCATTATATTTTTATAATATTCATTACTCTTTTTTGTGTCTTATATTTCTGATGTTTTTGGCAACAGGTGCGAGACCATGTCTAAACTTAAGTATGTCATATTTGACTTCTACTTCTCTGACTTTTTACTCTTCCACCATTCTCTTAGTTTCACTTTTACGATAGAGACTATTCAAGAAGTCTGGGTCTTCAAGCACTGGATTGTAATCCTTAGCAATTTTCACAAGTTCTTCTGGCGATTTCTATTGATAGTCCTCAATCACTTTATTATGAATGTATAGAATCTGGGATACATCCACTGACTTGTAGAAAGTTCTGAAGTCCAAAGTTTTCTAACCCTCAATTATATTGGGCAACTCACAAAGAGAAGCCAAGAAAATTTTGTTGTCTACGATAAGACTACATAGAGTTTAAGATTATCATGTATTCTTATAAATTACCCATAAATTTTCTTAGCAGGGTCTAGATTGATGATGTCCATATTTCTACTCACAGAGAGCTGATCACTAGAATGACTGTGAATAATTTCTCTAATAATTCTTGCTACTTAATCATTTGCTCTTAGAACGAAACCTTTGTCAAGTTCATTCTCCTTAAATATTTTAGTCGTATTTATCATTTTATATATGCCTTGATTATTGATAATAATAGTATAATAATATTAATTATTTAAATAATTTAGCAAGAATATAGGCAATTGGAATAAAAATGAAATATTTATGAAATTTATATTTATAAGCTAATAAAATAGTAATTGCTAAACCTAAATGCATAACTATTTTAAAATGATGATAAATGACAGCACAGTGATAAGAAAATTAAATTTTCCTTTTCTTTTAGGAAGCCTAATTTAACAAAAATCATTTAAAAGCTCAAACAAAGAGAGAAATTGATTTAAATAAGTTGTAATTATCCTATTTTGAAATTATCTGATTTATAAGATATTTTGATCTTATATCTAGAATCCATAAAAAATATATTAGATTGGATTATTAATTCAACAACAAAAAGATTCTTTGTAAATATGTTCTTAAGAATAAATATAAATGCGCTTTTAATTTAACGATTGTTCAAATAAGCATAAATATATATTTGGTAAAAAATTAACTAATTCAATTTAAATAAAAATAAATAAAATCTTGGGGGGGGAAATTTCCTGCACTGATTTTTTATTAATGTTAAATTTAGTAAATTTTAAATAAATTAACAATTTTATATTTTTATGACTCATTAATATTAAGAGGATATTTATACATTTTATAGGCATGTTTAATAACAAGATTAATGAAATCAAAATTTTACAAACAATTGAATATAATATTGGGAATTACTATAGTAAAGCTATTTATAATTTAAGAGTTAGAACCTACAAATATCATATGGAAAATGTAGAAGTTTTTAGAATCTGAAGAAAGATATTGACTATTGATTAATAAATTAAAGTATAATTATAACAATGAAATTAGTCCGAAGTTAGTTGATAGTTGTTATAAAGATTAATTTAATTTAAAAAAATGCAGGAAACTTCCCTATAATTTTTTTAAATAATAAACCAGTGCAGGAAACTTCCTCCCCCCCTAAAATTTTTATTAATAAAACAACATAGTTTCGCCTCATTTATACTTAGTATTAGGAATATTTATTTAAAAACTGTTTAGAATAATAATAAATTTACCGATTAAATATTAAGAATATTTATTATTCGAAATCGCAATTTATTTAAAATTCTGCTAATTATTGCTTAAACTAATGGAGACAACAAATCAAACATCAGCCTCATCTCAAGATAATCAAGCTGATTCTTCAAAGACTCACAGCCATGACCATGAAGATCATATATTTAATTCAGTTTATTTTCGCATCCCTTTTATTATTATAAGGGACACGACCATGGACCAGGTGAGAAGTGTACAGTAATCAAGTGCCAGTACAACATCGAATTCAACCAATTCTCAATGGGAGGCTGGGACTTCTACAGCTCAGACTACCCAATGTTTAGCACTACCCAATTAGACCAAGTTTCAGATGTTGTGGGAACAATGAGCATGCCTGAGGTATTTTATGGTTTCAATAGACTCTACGTTACAAATCCTGCTAAGAATATTTTGCTAGAGTTTGCTCCAGTAGAAGCGTTAAGTCTTTCCAGCTTTGCAAAAAGAGAAATGCTAAATAATAAAAATACTAGCCAGCAATCCGATGGCTAAACTCTTGAATAGCAAATGGAATCCTTAAGCTTAAATCTTAAATCTGAGGAGATTCCACTTAATAAGATAGATTTTATTCCCAAAAACATTGAAGTTAAAGACGCTCATTTCTGGAAGAATAAAGATATGTCCAAAGTAAAAGACTTCAAATAAATTGAGGTAATTTCAGACTGGACATACTCATCCCCTTATAAAGGAAACCTGAGATATATTTCAAATCATATTGACAGATTGAAGAGTGAGACATCCCTTGAATTAAAATCAGAGTCATAGGGAGAAATTAAAATTGAATAAACTGAGGATGCAATCCCACTAGACAAGCTAGGAAGAGATAACCCAATTCTTCACTTTGGTGAGATATTCTTGTACGAAGACGATCTAGGTGATCAAGGCTACTGTCGTTCACAAGTAAGATTCAGAATTATGAAGGATTGCTTCTATGTTTTGGTTAGATATTACTTGAGAGTGGATGAAGTACTAGTGAGAGTCTTTGATACAAGAATTTATCACGATTTCTCTCAAAACTATATTCATAGAGAGTTCTCATACAAGCAGAGCACTTATGAAGAGTTGAGAGCCAAGGAATTCAAACTTAATAGCGACTGGAGTTTGAGTAAGAGTCAGAGTGATGAGGTATACCCCTATCTTGACCTTAAATTCAAGAAGTTAGACAAAGTATTCTTTTGATTTAAATTTAACTGTATTTTCAAAAATTACATTGAATATATACATTTATGTAATTTTAATGACTCTACAGATAATTATTGGGATTTCTTACAGAAATAAAATTAAAAAAATCATTATTGAAAAAATATAAAAGTTTTATGTCAATTATTTAATTGATATTTATAAATATGTTTAGTGAAAATAAAAAGCCTTAACTAAATTATATTTTGTAGATAAAGCATTAAAATACTATTAATTTTATTTTCATTTGTCAAAGTTAAAAAAATTATTCCTATTATTGTTTATATTTCTCTAAAGATGAAAATTCAGAAATAAATAACATGATTATAGCATAAATTAGTTTAATTAGTTTTAGCTAGATCTTTTGTATAATTTGAGTTTTAAGTATTTATGATATAATTGCCTAGTTTATATAAAAATGTTTAACTTAGTTGAATTTCCCAAATCAATTTGCTATTTAAAATTAATTATAGAATTAACTTTCAATTATGGCATCAAGAAATCTTGTAAACAGAGAATCTTCAATAAGAAATTAACTCTTCTAAACTTAAATTACTGATTCAAGCTCTAAAATATAAAAGTATCAATATAACTTTTAAAAAGATAGAACAATTGAGTAGATTGATGTTTAAACATCCCTTTTAAATAGCTTTCGAAATCTGAAATTTATTGATTTTGATAAAACTAATTAATAGACATTTTTACTAAATGATTATGAGGATGCTAATCGGAAAAATATTCTTGTGATGAGAAAAAGGCTTTTAAAGTAAAAATAAAATACTTTAACCTCATCATTCGATTTAAACTATTAGACAGTAAAATCTAATGAAAAGATGTTTCAGACTATAAAATCTAGCAATTCGAGAAATCTTAGATTGCACAATAATACATTATCAAACTTTGATTCAGTTTAAGAGCCTCTATAAAATCTGGGATCTTAGAAATACAATTCTAGAATAAATTTTAAGTCTTTTACAAACGACAAACTTTAAATGTCAGAGCGACTGAATCGTTCATAATTTTAAAGTATCGATACCTCATCTTCAATAAATAATATAAAGCCTCTCAAATTGAACTAAATGTCCAAAGATTAACTTAGTTCAAATTTTTTCACTCTAAACACTCCAAAGTCTATAGGGAAAGTATCATTTATACAGTAAAATAAAATGAATAAACAATCTACTTTGAACGAAGACATTTTTAGTTAAACATAGTTTAGTAACTTATCGTCTAGGTAACTTTTAACTAAATCCGTGGGTCACAGCTTAGACTTCAAATAACTAATTGACAAGCAGAAATTAAGTCAAGTTAAATACGATTAAAAAGTGGATAATATGTTGATGGGTCTTTAGAATAGGAAAATTAAAGTGATCTAACAAAAATAATAGCTTGTAAGATTTAATAGATTATAAATAAAAAACAAAATGAATCCTCCTTTAGATTACATTAAGCTTAACCAGTAAAATTCCCAGTATAATCCCAGTTTGAGAATTATGCATAAAATTAGGAGTTAATTATCGAGAGATATATTTGCGAAAATGGGATATTATGAGATTAAATATAAACTAGAGAGGAAAGAATTCTTGAAAATATATGCTTACTTTACTTCTTTGTGCTTTTTAACTGCTTATAAAGAAAGTTAAGATAAGTTTGACAAGTAATTGATTTAAATACACGGTATTGATTTGAAAACATTGAAGAAAGACGGGTTTCCATAATTGGTTTTTGAGAATGAAATAGTTGTTGAGAAACTTTTCGATTCTATAGGCAAAGATGTAGACATTAAATCTAGTAAGTTTTGTATGAGTAAAATGCTAAAACTCATGTATAAATTAAAAGTTTTTTATTTTTAACGAAATCTTTATAGAATGCTTGAGTTTTGATAGTTTCATCAGCATAGTATGCTCTTTTAGAGCAAATAGCATAGAAGATAAAATAGAGAGATTTTTTAAGTTAATCGATGAAGATGGAAATGGTTTTTTAAGTTACCAAGAAATCTATAATTTATGCACAAGATCTTTCAAAAATTATTAAGACACTCAGAGTGATGTTTAGTTAAACCTTAAAAACAATGGGAAGTCAATTGAGAATGATGACTTTTTCAAGAAATTATCCGAGTACTTTACACATTATATATTCAAATGTGTGGACATAGAAATGGACTAGGAAATATCCATGAAAGAAATGAAGGAGATTGTTAGACTTAATAAAGATGGAGCTGATCTCCTAGAGATGTTCTGTGGGGAAGATAATCAAAAAATAAGTATAATTTTAGTTTTTAGATAAATAGAAATTATTTTTATGAATGTCAAGCTATGCATTTGATTGTTAAATATTTTATGATATTTTTAATTTAAATGCTTATCAATTATATATCAAGTTAATGATGTATCATTAGTAATAATAGTTTGATGAAAATGGAAATATCGAAAATGAAAATATCTTTTAAGAAATTTAAGAGTTCATTTTTTCTTACTCATAATAAGTATTTTCTGTAATAATATACATTTGCTTAATTAAATAAATTATGTTCAATTCCTCACTTAATCATATTTTCTAATATTCATTAATTATAAACATAAATAAAATCCATATAATTTACATACAAAATAGTTTTAAGCAATAATATTGCTATTGGTTAAGAGGGTTTTGCAAGAGTGAAAAGTTTTAATAGATTAAACTGATACCAATCAACTTAATAAATTTAAAATTTATTAGCAAATAAACCCGCAATCAACAAAAATTAAAAATATATGCTCTTTTAATGAAGACTATAGACAATAAAAAATATAATTCTAACTATTTTTAATAATAGAGAATGAATACTAAATATATTGAAGTAGTAAATCAGGATTCTTTTTCTTTGAGCAAAAATATATCAATTGATTCTTAACTCTCAGCCTTCTCACCCGTCTTAAAGACACCGATTGCTCAGAGAGTTTTACCATTCTAAAATTCTGAATCCTCGCCAATATCAAATTTCATATTATTTTTATAAAAATGAATATAAATATCATATTACAGCTTTGGGTTTTAGCATTTAGTAAATATATATTTCTATTTAATAAATTTGATATTAATGAGTATGATTAAGTTGTAAAATGATACCTTGAAGAAGCAGAGATCCTCACTTCTCAATATTATTAAACCTATGAAACTTTCATATGAGGATCAAGATAGCATTAAACTTTCACTAGAGAGCAGTCCAATCAAAACTAAACAACTATTTTAATCAGCGAGTAAACCCAAGGTTAATAGAACTAGAGTTTCCTAAAATATCAAAGGATTTTGTAAAAATATTAATGTGGTACTGTATTTTATAAAGGAATATTTAAAAGATTTCAGTTGGAATCAATCGTTGAAGAGGAAGAGATAGGAGTGAGTATGCAGTGCATTTCATAATAAGAAATCTAGATTAAGAAAGCCAAATCTTCCATAATTTCCCAAACAGCTGATGATACTTTAATGCACACGCCCAGTCAAAAACAAAGAACCTCTAAATCATCTCTATACACTACGCCATCCAGAGCTCTGACTTCAAATAGTAGTTATGAATCTTCATTACTTAATGCTTTTAACAAATACATTTCTCCTACTTCTGATTCTTTTAATTTTCTAGAACTTTAATATTTTCAAATTAATCTTATTTAACTCTTTTAGCGGGGAGACAAATGATACAGACAAGAGATTCGATAATAATTCCAGAGCATTCTCAACAACAAAACTAAAAGACTTATAGCTAAATCCAAAATCTCTTAGCCTAAAAAAGTCCTCGACTGTAACAGGCTCTAGCACTTGTAAAGCCTCTTTATATTCACGAATCAACAACAGTCTTCTGCATTAGTCATCTTTAGATGAGTGCGATGATGGAAGAGTTTCATAGAGTGGACCTGCTGACTTTGAAAAACTTTTCATAAGTTCAGAGGAAAATCTTAATAGCTATGTAGACGGTATATTCACAGCAGACGCCTTCGAGACTCCTAACCAAAGGATCAAGAGTATCATAAGGTACCAACCTCCCTCTGATTTATGAATATAACTTTACTTAATATTTATAATTTGATAAGTAGTAGAGAGATGAGTCTCGCATGGACATAGACGAGAGCGACTTCGAAAACTCAAATGAAGATAGGGTTTTCAATATAGAAAATATGAATGAAGATAATAAGCGCAAAAAATTAAGAGCTAAGAGAAGAAGACAAAGAAAAAATCTCTACTAACACAACATTCTAGTTGAGGAATTCGACAAAAATCCAAACTGGGACAAAGATTAAATGGAACGTTTTTGTAGTCTCTTACATTGCATTATTTTATTTACTTATTTTTAAGATCAAATCAAGCAGCTATCAGATAGACTTGGTTTGAAGGAGTCTTAGATTTACAAGTGGAATTGGGACCACAGAAAGAAGAGTTAATAATTGGTAATTTCTGAGGGTTAAAGTGAGAATATTAAGGACCTTCTCCTACTAGATAACTCTAGGTAAGGAGAACCCAAGCTTAATATAATCGAATGACAATAAAATAATATTTCATAGTGAAATGTTATCCAGTTAAGAGTGTAAACTTTGTAAGATTTACTTACTAATTTACCATGAATTGATGTGACTTTCATATAAGGCTTGGAATATCTCAAACTGAAAGTAGAAAGACATTAAATTCATGGGGAATTGGGAGTTTTGGGGATCTTATAAAAATGAAAATGCTGAAAAAGGATTTCATTCCTTAATCGGTAAAAGTTTATTTATTTAGAATATCAATACTTCATATATTACTACCTATTATTCAGAAATTAAGCAAAATCTTTATCAAATAAATTTCAACTTCAATGTTTATTGTAAATGTTTGATAATTAAATTATAATACACTAGAGCAATTTCAAAATTAGTTCTTATCGTTTATAATAATACGCTTAGATTTATTGGTTCTTGGCCCATCACCTGGTACTCCTCCTCTACTCGCTATACTCCTATTAAGTGTTACTTTTTAGTGAAGAGTGTTAACTCCCCCACTTTTCAAGCTTTACCTTTAATTTTAAATTATGTTACCATTTTGATTCATTTAATTTTTATCTTAAGTAACTGCTGTTTAAATCGAGCCATAAGTATTGTTTATTTTCGTTTATGTAGAGCTCAAGAGATTCTCATAGTTTTTATTGCCAAAATTACGCTTCCTAGAAAGTGATTTTTATTGATAAAGTTTAAGCATGATGTCTGTTGATATACCTTTGCGGCCTCCACTCTTTGATAAGTTATAAGTTTAATCATAGTTTTTGAATTTGGTATTGGTTGTTGAGCTTTATGCATAGGCTGTTTGATATTCTTTCTATGTAATTGACAAATGATTTAGCATAGTACTGTCATTTGTATTACTTGATATTACAGAGTGCACATTTTTAAGCTGCTAGCTTAACATTGATTAACTTTGTAACATTTTGTTACTTTATATCCCAACTTAGGAAGAATTGAAGTTAGATTTTGATGTTAAATTTGCATTCTATAGATGCTAATCTGCTCTATTTCTCTTCTGAGAGAGCATCAAAGTTCGGTTCAACTTTTAATCGATATGCGATGAAGTCTTATTACTTTAGCTATTGAAGCCTGTTATTAAATGTGAATTTGAAATGTTTGAAGGTCTTGTTCAATTTCCAGATAAGCCTTTTTAATTTCCTGTTTCAATCTAGTTACTGCTTCTAATATTGTCCATAGTAACGTTCATTTTATCCTAAGCTGCATTGCCTTAATTCATGCCTTCAAAGAAAGAAGAGTTAAATTCTTTCGATTTAATTTAGCTGTTTTACTATCTATTCCAACTTTACCTTATAGCTTCAACGCTCTAAGTGTTATTTGCTTGCTATTATGAATTACTTTTATCGTGATTTGATCTAAAACTGTTAATCTCATAATTTTCGCTTTGTATAAAGTTCATCATTCTAGACTCATCATTTGCTGTAGATATTGCGTTGAGTGTTCTTCGTGTAGTAGCACTATTGATCCTGAACTTCGATTCATTTTTAGTTTATTAGTTTCTACGCTTAGGCTTCATTAACATGGTTCGTTTGGCACTTGGATCCTAAACTAGGTTACTTATATCCATATCCATTAAAGCTTGCTCTATTAAACTATAAATGATTGTTGTAAAATAAATTGAAGAAACTTACAAATCATCTTGGTTTACAGAATTTGCCATTAAACTAGTTTCTTCATGAATAACGCTTTAATATCCATAATTATTGTCGTACATATGTTAATTTTAAAGAAATTGCTGTTATTAAAATTACTGGATATCTTATTTGCTCTCAGTGTTATTCATAAACGTTTGATTATTAATGTTGCTTAGTTTGCTTGAATTATTAATGTTTTACCTTAACGCCTCAATCTATTATACTTCCTGAATTTGGCTTTCTTAATCCTCTTCCTAAATTTTTGAGCTGCTATTATTCACTAAAGCTCTATGCCTACTATTAGACCTACTATATTCAACATGCTCTCTTTTGTTATTAATATCAAGATTAGATTTAATCAACATAGATCGCGATCCTATCTGCTACTACGAATTTTAATCCATTTTTTAGTGATATTCAGCTATATTTTTAGTTTTATTGTTTAGCTCAGATTGAACTGGAGGCTCTGTTCTATTAGTTAGTTGAGATGAGGTTTTTAGAGCATTTTGTCTTCGGGAAGAATTACCCTAATTTTATTATTAATAATGGGCAGATCTCTGACTAGCTTGAGATACAGCAGAAGCAGTTTAAGAATTATTTTATTTCATATTTTTTAATAATTATTAAAATTAAATTAAAATTATCAGTTGATAATAATTAAGAATTACATCATATATTTATAATAAACTCACTCACTCATTAATATGTTTTAATAGTTATTGATAAATATTAAGATCTTGATCTATTTATAGTTAATTTTAAGTGATATAGTTAGTACGGAAAAAATATCAAAACTTCTGCTTGTATAAATGAAAAACGTAGAAATTCATATTTTCTGTTTATTTTGCATCATGTTATATTCAGCAAGAAGTTTATTTACGTTTGCATTTACCTAAAATTGACAATAAAATACAAAAATATATCAATTTCCCCATATAAATAAATTTAAGTTTATTCTTTTGAATTATTTTATCATGCTTTTATTTGAGATTAACTTTATTTCTATTTAAGGCCATTAACAAGTAGTTAAGCTTCAAATTTTATTCTTGAATGTCTACTAATTTCAGTTTACAACCTTAGTATTTTTAATCAAAGTCATGAACGTCTAAAATTTAAAATAGATTTATATAGTTCATTCTTCTGGTTCTCTTGGTCGTTTGTGCGATTAAAATAAACTCCAAGTACTTAATATTATAAATTTAATAGTTATAGGAGATGTGACTTGGGTTTTGATAAATAGCATTTAAAATATCTTCTTGTTACTTGGCGCTAGGCTCTGGCGAGAAGTGTCTTTCATGCTGCTATCTACTCATATTTGGTCTCTCTAAAAATAAATAATTAAAATTCTTAGTGAATGAAAGTCCTGCGTTTTTAGCTTCGATCTTGGGATTAATTCTAGCTTATGAAAAAGTTTGACTTCTTTTTCTTTATTTACTATACATAAAATATAAACATGGAGTTGTATAAATTACCATCCCTGACATAGTGCTGGGTGTTTAAATTTAAGTAGATCCTGTTTGATATTACTCCTTGAATTTATGAGAAATTTGGTTTTCATTATCACTTATCTCTTAATCTCCATCATTATAGACTTCATGTTGAGGATAGTATCTCTATAAAATTATAATAATGTCATTATTTGATATACCATTAAATTTCTTCGCTTTTTCTAGGCTATTTTTGAGAGACCAAATCCATTGAAAGAGTTCGAATAAGGTCAGCTTGACTGTTTGAAAGTTTCTGATTGATTTTATGAACCAGTTTCTTGTATGTTATTTTCTAATGTAAATTACTCTAGGCTTTGATCTTAATATTCCTCATGCTTAAATCTACTCTAAATTAATGCATCAGACTACCTATTTTTATAAGTATTTGCTTGAATATCAATTAAATCTTGAAATGGTGGGGAATATTAGGTCGGTAATTAAGTAGGCTGATTTATTTGCAAAGACTGTATTGGTATTAGTTAGTTTAGTGACAATGCTTGATCTTTTTAGTCTTCCTCATTATTTTCATTTTAGACCTAATGTAGAACCATTGAAAATTAGGAGACATTCTTGCTTGATTAAGCATCCCTTTTCGTAATTTAATTCACTTTACTTCCGCTAAAAACATAAAATTTAGAATTAACTTGCACTAAATGTTTCATTCATATCTTGTTGATTATTAAAGAATTATTACTGAGCATATCTATGATTGAGAAGTTTAGAGAAAGGGCTTAATTAATTCGAAGATTCTTATCTATTAACTTTATTAATGGAGCTTATTGAATAAATGTCAAAATTGTCATTTTAAGATTAATTATCAGCAAAGTTTAACATGACACTTGAATCTTGTCGCGGTATGGGCAAAGTTATCAACTCAGTCTAGCTTTTAACTTCTTCTAAAATGTAAGAATTATCTTGTTCATGCATGCTCCCAATCCCTTTAAGCAGCACCTCATCGAATTCGTCACTGCTTTTAACTTTATTTCTTTGAAAAAATGAGTTGACTTGCAATTATTGCTAAACCTCCCCGCTGTTTCTATTGCTATAATTAGTTACAATAGGTAGAGCTTTATATTCTTTTGGATCTATAAATTAATCTGCATTAGAATCTAGTGAAATCGAAACAGAGTCATCTTTAAGACTTCGATTTTGTGATGAACTTAGGTTTTTCATGCCGAAACTTGAATTTTTAATTGAGTTCTCCTTCGTGTTATTATTGATTGATAGTTCTCGAAATTTATTCTCGGTTATGCTTCCAGCAAGATCTCGAATATTTGTTCTCATAGAATTTACTCTCCCCCTTGATATTGAATCATCTTCTCCATCAGAAATGTTTAAACTTATATAAAATTCCTTAAAAACAAAAGTTTGTATCGTCTTTCTGAGTTGCAAGTTACTACTTTACGTATCTACCTATTTTAAGTCTTTCAATTTGCTAACTCTAGAGAACTGAGTTGGCATAACTAGTAGGAAGAGCTGTTGTCTTGCTAAAGTTTTAACTTTAAGATAAATTGTTAGATACCTGCTATATTTGCATATTAAAACTCTGACCCATTTCTGGATAATTATAATTGTTATGATCCTAACTAATCCTTAAATCAGTATGCAAAATCATGGAATCACCTGTTGCACTGCTACTCTTTAACATCCCGCTATACTCGTGCTCGTTATTCGCGGATCTTATATCATTAAATCCCTGAAATATATTGTCATAGGTGGTTGAAGATTTTTCTTATCAATTAATTAGTAAAGACATTTAATTTGGCTTTATTTAGTGCTTAGAACTTGACTTCTAAGACTATTCCTTTTTTATGTTTGATTTATTGAGGGGCGGCTTCCCTAGTTTCATTAATAAAATATCAATTATTGATTAATTAATTCATTCATTTTAATTACAATCTTTTAATTAAATATTTTATACTATAATAAATGATTTCATAAGAAAATAGATTTTGATTGAATATTTTAGAGGTAAAATGAACATCATAACGTTTAGTCAACTTATTTAACAAAGAGATTGTGTGAAAACATTTTGAGGTTTCTCCATAATTGAATTTCAAATAATTTCACTTAATCTTGTTTTATTTTCTGTAGAAATCAATCTCTTTTGCAATGAGCTTGTTTAATCCCCTAATTCTATCCTTTTTATAACCAAGTCTGTATAAAAGTTCAAAAACAAAGAAGAATGGAGCCACGAATATCAAAAGTACATTGTCAGTCAATGCTGGTGCTCTCTCTATAAGAAATGTTAATAAATTAATTTGATGTGATTAGAAAAGTGAATTACGAATTAAATCTTAAATTGATATATTCAAAACTTACTTTCAAATTTAGCATGCCCAATAATTTGGGTGATCCAACTAAGAATGTGGAATGCCAACATGAACTTGAAATGGTAGCCTTAAAATATTTGTTGATCTTAGCTGTATAAGTATAAACTTAATAAGTGTGCTGGAATGAATACTAGAGTCGTAATGAACTATAAAAGTATTGTAAATATCAAGCAAATTATCAAGTAAATGTATCATGCACTAGTCTCTTATTACGTATATCTTTTTATAACATAATTATCTTGATAAAATCTTTAGAGTTTTACTTACACCAGTGAAGACATCAACATATAAATATATGGGTAGCATGATTAAAGGTAAAAGGAAGGAAATGTCAGCAACTATCTTATTTCCTAAAACCTAGATTTCTAGACCAGGACCATGATGCAACATGGCAAATAGTGTGAATACTAGACATGGAATGAATACCAGATGTATCAATTTGTTACTAAAATGTTGATTAAATCAAAAATTGTGATATTTACTTTGGATTGTAGTGGTACTTAGCATAGTTGAAGTAAAACTGATCGAAATCAAAGTTACTATCAGATACTCTATCAACAGGTCTCTCTTGTGATATATCACTGGGTCCACTAGGAGTAGGTGTAGGGGTTGGAGTTTCTCTTTACTTTGACATTTATCTTTAAATTATGCTAAATTACCCTATGAATAATATTTAAACTTTACTCTATCTTTTTGCACATCAATTTAATGAATGTTCAGTATTAAACGTTATTGCTACAATTATTAAATCATAATTTATCATGATGATTACTTATGTATAAAATTTTTACTTGAGTTCAAACTTGATGTTTTCTCTAAGTATCCTTTATCTCTGCGCCCATTCACTCCTCCAATTGAATGCGAATTTTTCCCATGATTTTGAGAGATATTCTTTTGAATTCTGTTTGGCCTCATTTCTAGAACTTCTTTCATGCCTTCTAAACTTAAGAACCAACTGCTCCATTCTTCATAAGTCAACTCATCCTAATTGCTTGAGTGTTTGCTGAATAAACTTAAAAAAAGAACTATTTTAATTAACAAGAAGTAAATCTCTTATTTAAATCAAACATTTATTTTAACTTTATTTCTTCTACAAATAAATCCAAGGCAGCGTCAATTTAAGCTTCTTAAGCTCTGCAAATACTCTGCTTCAAATTTTCAACTCCACCATCATCGAATGTTATATTTGCTAAGCTAAGAATTGTACCAGATATATGCGCTTTTAATTCCTCTTTTGAAATTTTAGCGTCTGGAGTCTTATCAAAGAAAGAGAATAGAAGTTAGAGCTTCTCTTGTTTGGTACCCTTAGATATAAGGGAAACGAAATTTATAAATTTGTTATAATCCACTGGGGAATTAAGGGAGGAGCTGTTTTTTATCATGAAAAATAGTTCGTTAGTAAGATAGGTATCATTAATCTCCATCAGCTTAAAATATTCCAGAAGTTTACGTTTTCCAATTACCTGTAATAATTAAGAAGCTGATTTACATAAAAACTGAATAGGGTTACCTGATCTTTTGAAAGCTTATCAAATTCCTTTTTGATTTTGGATATTTCTTCGGATGTGAAGCGTGACTCCGCAACTTAAGACGTTTAATTCATTAATGGTGAAATGAAACTCTGATCTGTCTTGTCATCATTCTCTTTTTGGTTCGATTGACCCTGAGTGTCATTTTCATTGTCTCCAAACTAACCTTGACTAAATAACTTTAAGGATTTTATGAATGTTTTACACATAAGGCTTTATAGTTGGATAGAGAATTTCCTTCCCTGAAGGTCTTAAAGTATTAAGTTAGCTTTTATTATTTCCCATTTATATTTATTTAATTATAATTAGAGAAATTAAATTTTCAAACGAAATTAAACTTAATCAACAAATTTCCTTTATTTTTCATAATCTACTAGAATCCTTTGGTGTTTGATAACCGAACTTCTTTACACTATCTATTTCTGGCTTTCTTATATCTCCAACTTGAACTCTATCCTTAATTTTCTGTTATGTATATGAAAAGGAGCTCTTTAATTTTTCAATGGCTTCATTTTATGCTATCTATGAATTTTTCAATCGATTGAGAAGCTGTGTCTCTAACTCTTCCATTTTCTTGATTTTATCTGATTTCTCATTAATGACATTAGCTTGCTTATCTACACGAATTTGATAGAATTCCTTTCTTTAGAGCTCTTTTTGTACTTTCATTTCTTCTAATTTCTTTCTAGCATCAATCAGAGATTTTTAAACTCTCTCACGCTTTTCTTGATTAATTTAGGTTTTTAGCTAAGATATTTCTTAAGTCTCTTATTTAATCTGCTCTCTTTGGTTTTTAATTTCTATGTAGTCGTTACGTTTCTAGTTAAATAAACTTTAAGTCCTTAAATGCTTCACTTATTAAGACTTATTAAAGTTAATGTATGAAAATTTTAAGATCTATTTTAGCAAACAGTAATAATTAGAATAATTTTAAGACTAGTTCTTGAGTTAATTGAACTTTTCTCTCTCAACTTCAATTTCTTATTCTCTCTGTAACTTCTACTACATTCTTTCAATATATTCCTGTTCATTTTATTACTTAATTTCAAGCATTTTTTCTGCTCTCTATCTAGTGTCTTAGATCTTTTTCATGAGTTTTTTCTCTTCATTTTGAAGCATCATGACTCTATTTGTAATTAACTTCTCTTCTCTTTCTACAGTTTGTCTTATCCACTTTGCCTGGAGAAGGGAATTGGGGTTTTAGCTACTGTTTAGGTCGATATTACTATGAGTAGCCAGTGCAGCACCTGTCGTTGTTCCTTGTGACTTGAATGAGGAATTCGATCTAGAAGTGTGGTTTGGATATTGATTCTTAGGGGATACTCCAACATTCGACTTAAAACTGTAAATTCTATAAAAAATACTATATTAATTAAATTTGAAGGATCTTCTCATTCTAATTCTTTGTAGATTTTTACCCTGAAAGTATTTAGCTTTAGTTATTAGAATTAATTTCAGATAGTTGAGGTAAGAAAATACACTGCATAAAATACATAGATTTTATCTATATTTTTATAAAATTATATTTAATATAATTTACAAACCCAAAGTTGAGGGATTTGCTTCTTGGAAGTAGCATTTTATTTATTTATATCAACCGAGTCGTTTCCTGACATTATTGTATATTATATTTATTTTCGAATATTATTTATTGTATTTATCTTGCAGAGTTATGTTAAGAATGATTTTTAATTGATAAAATTAATTCAAATCTCATATCCTGGGAATTTGATATCAATCTCAAAATATTGTGTGTTTTCATCCCATCCTGCAAAATCTGCCAAGCAACTTATGACTCCACTATAAAAAAATATTAATAAAATAATATTGAAAATCCTTACCCATTTCCTTCCATAAGACTATATGGGTGATCTGGCATGCCTTGTACTTTAAACAAGCTGTTCTCATAATTTTCTATGAATTTAATTTTCTCGTCGTCGTAAGTTGTCATAACAAAGGCTTCTGCTCTCCTTCTCCATTTATCATCATTTGTCAACTTATAAATACTCATAAGGAAGTAAGAGTTGCCGCAAATTCCATGACATAAACCATGACCCTTTCTTAAAAGTCCATACTTCCAAACGCATTCTCCTAGTTTCTCTACTATCTTGTAGTATTCAGGGTTTTGAAAAGTTTTCTGAGCTTCTATAAAAAGTGGGATTGCCCCAGGAGCACCATGACAGAAATGAACAGGGTAGTCATTTTCTGAATCTAATTCCTTTCTTTTATCTGCGTAATTAAAATGACCTTCTGGAGTTTGTAGTATAATCAAGTAATCTAAAGACTTTTTGATGTGAGATACTAATTGACTCTCTTGTTGTAGAGATGGTACAAGTTAAATAGCTTTTAAGAGCATGTATAAGATTCCAATTGTTCCATGAGCAGCACCGAGGTAAGGTGTGCCACCTCTTGGGAAAGTAAAAATTAAGTGATCTTAACCCCCTTATTAACCTGCTTCTATAAGCGACATGACTGTTTATTTTATGATATGGTCTACTTTCTCTGGCTAGTACTCTGAGAAATGAACTTTTAATTATAGCAAGCAATAAAGATATCCAGCAGTACCATAAAGGATTTCATCTTCTAACTCATCTGTTTATTTTGCATAGAGATATTCAAGTTTCATTATCTAATCAAGGCAATTTGAAATCTCAACTTTGTTGCTTTCATCTTCAACACCCAATTCTTTGTGCAAAAGCGTCCCAATCAATCTGTAGCCTGAGGTTCCCATATAAAAAGCAGGATTCGGTCTGTCTATCTTCTAATTTTCTTCTTTTTTCTCGATTTCTGGCTTCATGATTTCATATAGTTCCATAGCTTTGCTTAATAACATATTCGCCAAGTCAACTTGCTTAGTCCTCTTTGCAAATAGAATGAGTCTGTAGTACATATACAGCTGTCCTGGGGATCCAGTGTAAACTGAGAGATCTCTTTTTATCTTTCCCAGGGAATTGACAGTTTTCATAGTGTGATGAGGTTAATTTTTCTCCAAGTCAATTAATACTAATGTAAGAAATTTTTATGACATAATATATGGGATACAGATTAGAAAGTAAGTTAAAAGTTAAGATTAAAACTTACATTAAATCAAATGCTATCTGATCGAAGCATCAAATCTTTCATGAGTTATAGAATCGATATCCAAATTGTTTGGGATATACTTTAGTGAACTTTAATCGACTTCCATTTTATTATTATTTATTTGTAGGTTTTTATCAGAAATAAGATATTAAAATCTTATTGAAAAATTAGATATATAATTTTATATGTTTTTTTCTCAAAATCTTATATTTAATAAGTTTGAAAAAAATAAGATTGAAAATCTATAAATATATATTATTATAAGTTTAAGAATAATAATGATATCAATATAGTAAAAGCAAATGAATATGTTTTCAGGTGCTGTCATTTCATAAAGCGACACTCTTATAAAGCCACCTAGTATTTTATAATAAATTAATGATTTATTTATTTAGAGTAAGTTAGAATCAGGAAAGTAGGAAGGAATTTTGTCAGTAGCCAAATTAATGATTCAAGTTGTTTTTATAATTTAATATAAAAAGTTGTTTTTATAATATAAGTGAATAAATTATTGAAGTACTTTAAGAAATGAGGATATGAGTAATGAAATGAATATCATTAACTTGAAAGAAACCAAGTCTTTTGTGCATCTAGCAAAGCCTTAAAATAACAGTTTATAAAATTAATTCATTATCATTATTATTCATTTCTATCATTATATTTTTAGTTCTTCAAATATTGTATCAAGGACAAAATCAGCAATAAAAAGCGCAGGAATAATGGCAAGCTTTATCAATTCCTCTAAAAATCAGGGCTCTAATCATAGTGACTTAAATACCCTATAATCCAAAATAAATCCATATCCAACATCAAATTAGTTGAGGAGTAATAGTAACGATCAATTAATTGGTCAAGGCAGTTAATAAAGTTATAAGAACATTAAAAGTGCATAGACTTATTCAAATCAAGAAAACAAAAATATCTACAGTAACAATAGTAAGAGCTCGTAAGCTTCGTCGTAAAATAAAGCTTAAGATAAAGTAGAGTAGAAAATTAAACAAACTCTAAGTATCAGTTAGATTAAGCTTTCTTAACTTCATGTTATAGCAAAAACTAAAAATAAATAGTAGAAGTCTCATTAAAACATCAAAACATTCCAACTTGACACATTAAATGCTGATTCTATGTAAAACCAAGATTTTTCAATGAAAGGGTTCAACAAAAGCATCTTCACAGTCGTGAACAATATAAATTCATTAGAGAGTAAAAACCATTAAGAGTAGAAGCATGAATACAAGCAAATAAGAATTTAGAACATTATACCACGAGTAATGAAGTCTAATGGAGGTGAACTCTCTTTAACTACTTCAATTAATTAGGGCAATCGATTTATATCTGGTGATTCACAATAGTCAAAAGTAATATTTAAATCTCGAACTTAAAACAATAGATCAGGCATGAGCAATTAATCTCATTCTTAAATACATTTGGATGTAAAGTTTGGAAACTAATCAAATCACTAAGAAACTCCAGTAAAACGTATATTTACACCCTATCAAGATTATTACAAATCATCATTAATTAATAATATTGTAGGAAAACGTAAATGATTTGGTATACTTAGTAAAAAAAAAAATTGATTACTTTAATATAAAAGCAGTCAAAATTTTAAAGATATTTATCAATATTATAGTAAATAAATCATTTGAGAATATTCTTTGATTTTAAGAAACTTTCAAAATTTAAGGTTTCATTTTCTCCAATATATGTATATATACTATTAGTAGATTTATTATAAACTACGACCCACACAAGCATATTTGAATTGTTATTTTAGATTATGTGTGATATCATGAAAGAGTGCTTATAAAATGTCACTACAAAAAATAATTCCTTAGTTTTAAACTAATATACAATCCCATTTCAAAAAAATTCCTTCAATAACGGCTAAGATAATAAGATGCTCATAGAAACTTAAACAGCATTCTTCAATTCAACTGAGGAGGAAAATATTATAAGACTTTCAAGCTAGGAAACCTACGAGATGAAAGAATCCCATCAAAGCGGAATGACTATTGATAAAATGAATCTATAAGACAAAAATATTCAATCCCTGATTCAAAACCCCAAAACCCTTTCAGTAGTTTGATTGAGTTTTTGATTGATAAAAGTAGACTATTAGTGCATACTTTATTAGGGTTTTAATAGCGTTTCTGTAGGGGTTTAATGTTTAAATGTAATGTATAGTAGTGTGTATTAGAGGGGTTTTATTTTTACTATTCACTCAAACTATACCTTGGAATCATGTGCTAATTTTCTAAATTTGATATCTCCTATCCAGTTGATCATTTATTCTATTGTTTGCTCTGCTCTGTGGTTTGGTCTTAAGATAATCTGCTCAGCCTTATCTTTCATTTTACCTTTTATCTTATTCTAGTTTAAATATTGGTGTATTCTCTGCTTTGAATCTTTCTCTTTCTTACAGCTATAGTAATCATTTCTTGTCATATCGCATTCAGCAATAATTGCTGCTAGAGCCCATAAATCCCACTTAATATCACCATCTCTCCAGTCCTCTCTTTCTGAAAGTATCCAGAAGTACCATAAACTTTGCCAAGTCCTAAAGCTTCAACTCTTTATGATCTATTGAAATCAATTATTACTACTCTGAGAGGTGAAAAGTCAAGCATTATATTTCTCAGGCTTCAAGTCTCTATGAACATACCCTAAAGTGTGCAGCTCTTCTATGCTTTGCAAACATTTGTTAGAATAAGAGGTAGCTACTTTGGAACTCTTTAATCTTAAAAGTAGTCTCTTAATGTCATTTAATATAGAGGGAGGCGAAAAGCAACATGATATTGAGCAAGCAGTATTGCATCGAGCTTAATTATAAATCTGCACTGTCTATCCCTTGCTTTAGTAAGAGCTTAGTACTCATTGACAAATTCCATTTGATACTTGTCATCGCATTTAAAGTAGTTGAATGGATAAATCTTGTATGTGAACTGCTTATCAGTAATGACTTTTTCTCAAATTTGTTCTCAAGTATAAGATAACTTTCCTTACATTCTTTAAGGTCAATTACATTTAAAATTGGAAGCTTTAGTGTTTGTATCTTCAGAGTGATTTTCACTAACTCAGAAGCTAGGAGGTTTCTAACTGCTTTAATAAGCTTATTTTCTTTCTTAACTCTTTGTTCCAAGGATTCTAAAGGGTCTCTTGGCTTTCTTTTTTGAAGGAAGACCTCACCAGTCTCAGGATCTATGACTCAAACTTCTTGCCATGATGGTTTTATAGGTGAACTTTTAAATGCCTTGAATGGTTATATTGTTTATTGCAATAAGGGCAAAAATATTTTTCATCTGTCTTATCATGCTTAAGATAGAGCTTTGGCTTAGTAGAATGCTACTCTAAGATATGACGCTTAAGAGCAGATTTATAAGTGAAGTTCTTCTCACACTCTTCACATAAATGTAATGCTTTAATTTCTTTTTCTCTTCCTCCTCTTCAACCATTTTTATTGGAACTTCGCATTAAATTTCTTAGCTCTACATTTCTATTTAACAACTGAATTGTTATTCAAAGTCTGAGACCTAAGGTTAGAGAATTTCAGGTTCGTACTAGGTAAATGCATCACTAGTCTCAATTTTCTTTTGATTCATGAAGGAAAGTTTTTGCTGGCTAATGCCAAGTAATGCCGCTTTTCTAAGTAAGATGCCGCTCATTTTATAAATACTATTAATAATTATATAAGCTGTTTAAATTCTACCTTTATATACAAGTAAGAGCATATCCTCAAAGATTTAGAGAGGTTTAATGGGAACAGATTGAGAAACATTAGTTTTATATTTCTAAAATTTTGAGATAATTTATATATTATTTCATCCATTTTATAAATTAAAATGCACCTAAATGTGTTTTGGGGAGTTAGGTGGTGCTCCTAAATATGTTCTCGTAAATTTAGGAGGGGAAATTTTAAAATTTAATTTTTTTAATGCACCACCTAATACGGTTTTGAACTATAATTTAACCTCCTAATTAAGTTTTAAATAAATTAGGAGCACCACCTAATTAAATTAATTATTATTATGAGCAATTTAATGGAGAAAGCTTGATAAAAATGGAAGTCAAACTTTGAAACTTGGAGAAAGTTCCTCCATCTTTATCTATTTATTTGATTCAGGTTGACCTCCAAGTGGATCTCCCTATTTACTAGTAAAATTTTAGTAAGTTTAGAATGGATATCCATAATTTTAAATTTTATTAACATTTATAGAAACTGGAAGCAAGATGGAGTCTATGAATGATGCAATGAAGAGAATTTAATCTCAAGATTTAATAGGAAAATTCAGAAGTAAAGAAGATCTTTACAGATACTTGGTATAGCAAGGTTAGTTTTCATTTATAACTAACTTATTAACCATAGTTGGATTGTTCTTACCAACACAGGAGGGAACAAAAATATCATTATTAAAAGCATTGCTAAGTGAAAAGAAAAAAGCTTTTAAGTCTAATGAAATCAGAATGATCGAAATGCCTAACTACCCTGAAATATCAGTGACAAACCTATATGACGATGCTATGAGTGATCCGGATAGCTCTCTACCTTCCATCAAAGCTACAGCTCTCAAATAAGTTTCCAGAGAGAAACTTCTTCTTTGGTGTTCTTGCAATTCTGAAATCTGAGTACTTAAATGAAGTAATTTAAGAAGCTCACAAGAAACGATA
>ARYC01001900.1:0-26653 GCA_000711775.1 Oxytricha trifallax
ACTAACAAATTCCCTACAAATCAAAGCACTTATAAACCTCATTAAGGGGTTTTGGGGTTTTGAATAAAGACTTTTAATAATGATTAATCAGAGTTAAGTTTTATTTCTGACTGTAAAAGATGAAAACCCCATTACCAAGATAAAAAAGGCCCCAGTAATGATATATAGAAGAGCCACCATGACATTCTAAGTGCAGAAGCCAGTCAGCCCTTAAGGCTTTTGGGGTCCCAGCAGCACGCAGTATAAGGATGAACCAGCCACCATAGAGACAGTGCCTCTCGATCAGTGGCTCCATTACAAGCATATTCATAGCATGGTTGCCATAAACTTAAATCATCTTTGAAGGGACCAAGAATATGATAGCCCTTCTCTGTCATTCCAATGGTTGACTGTGTCTTAAACCTAACAGGAATTTTGGTATGCAAAATGTGAATGGTTTAGTTGTGCATGCTGCGATGTTGTTGCAAGAAATTGGAGATGGGCATTCTTAAACCTGAATTGAAAACACATGGAAAGTAGCTGTAGTATTGATAGAAGGCATATGTATATTAGCCGCCCAAACGAGAATAAGCATCTCTAATCTTGCATAAGAGTCTGCTACTTTTGGGGGCGAGGTAGTCTTATAGAAGCTCTTAAGTGCCAGTGTGGAAAGTGGTGATATTCGTTGAGATGCCAGCGTCAACTTGATCAGTAATGAAGCTGCTCCAAGAGTTACTAGCAGATCTTCTTGATAACAGTTAACTGTCAAAGAAAGTCTCAACATTCTAATGGGAAATCGCCAAGGTCTCTTCTCGATTGGCGAAGAATTCGCAAAGACTTTAGTGGAAAGCGGACTAATCTTGCTTACAGTAGAAAGCTTGTATTTTCAATATCATCATCAGTTCTATCCCTAAATCAAAAAATTTGCAAAGGCTCTTAGGTAAATGATAAAGAGTTGGCCATAAATATAAAGATGCTCATTATCTCTGCATTTAGGATACATGTTTGTAAAAGATCTTCCATCGTCATGAGATAGCGCTTGCAGATTAAAAAGCCACTCGAAAAATATTCGCTAAATTCAAATTTTTTCTGGATATCGTTTGCAATACTGAAATTTTTGAAAATGCTGGAATTTTCCAAGAAGACACTAGGTCTCTGTAATGATGGGTTTGAAAAACCAATCAAAACTATTTAGACGAAGAAGATCAACCAAAGTACATTTTGATAACTGGAAATTGTGAGAAAACAACATTTCCCGTGAGTACACTGGTATAGGTACCCCTACTATTCCAATGGTGATATCTAAGAGAGTGACTTTTAGAATGTTAAACGTGAAGGTCTTGGAAAGTATCTTTATCTAATAGCGGCGATAAATATGAAGTAGAATGAAAATATAACCCAATTTCAAGTATCATAGGACAAATAGTTTATAAATGAAAGGGTGAATACAAAGTATATTGGGAGAATGGTCGTAGATTTGGTGATGATGTATTCAGACCAATGAAATTAGAGCGGTTTAAGAAATTACAGGATTTAATAAAAATAAACAAAGACCTCAGACTACAGCACTGAGAAGGCACAGCCTTGATATGGAACTATAAAAAAATGCTTAATTTGTCTTAGTTATTATTATGATCTCTTTTATTTTCATTAAAATGAAGATTGTGTTTTAATAATATTTCATTTCTCCTATTTTTTATAAACTTTTTATATAAATTAGAATAAGATTCAAATATCTTTAAATACTGTTATTTGTTAATTATCAATGAGTATCATATTTAGACAATGTCAAATTTATAGAAAGTCATTCATAATTCTAATTAAATTCAGAAAATTATGGATGAGTTTTGTATGCAGTGTCTTCTATTTTTTTATCTTAGAGAATCACAGATAAACACTAATTAAACATTTAGGGGTGGTGTATTTATCAATTAGATGATAATTCTATAATTACCAATTATACTTAAATTCAAAATAATTAAACTTTATTATCTGGTTGAGTTCTACATTTAAATTAGACATGCAAATTGCAGAATACTGTAAATACACCTCTCAGACCATGTCATAAATTATTATTATTTTTTGATTTGTTCTATGGAGAATTGGAATATATCGATAATAACTTACTTTTTTATATTATTTAAATTTACTATCAGTAATCTTAATGCTTCATGGATTATTGTTTACTTCTAATTTTATTTTTGTAGATATCATACATTTAAAACCTCTCTGAAATAAAATCAGCATCTACAGCTATTATTTATTCAACTTCCTTGATCTTAAAGTTTAGCATAAAAGGTTTTATATTTTTTTTATTTTGAGATTCTTATTATCAGAATAAATGTCTAGATAATTATTTTAACAATAAATTCCACTTTTCTCTAGAATCTTTACTTTTGATATTACCGGTGATGTCTGTATTCCTGCATTTAATAACAAATTTCCTCAAGTAATATCTGATATAGAAGCCATTTTTAATTTCAAAACAATTTGTTTCATTTAAAATTCAAAATACTTCTAAACTCAGCTGACTTTTGTGATCAATATAAAAAGTTAATAGTAGTATAGTAGAAGTGTTTTATTTATTAATTTAGCTCAGAATTGCATGTATGTAGATCCCAAGTTTTACAAAAATTATTTTTATAAGGACGCGCGGGTTAGACGCGCGGGTTATTTATAGAGGATAAATTATAATGCAAATTAAAAAGACTTAGCTTTTATAACAATTATGCTATTTCCAATTCACTTTTGTGGGTTGCATAAATTATTCGTATTATTTAATGTATATTTAACAAGATATTTTATTATAATAAATTATCGATGATTAGAGGATCAGCAATTGTTTAAGATAATTTTTTCAGTTAATATATAATGTATAAAGCAACATTAATATTACAATTATTTATTAATTAGTTTCGCATAATTTTATATCATTCGAATTACTTTAAGGTAAAATTCAAGATGCTGATTAATTATTATAAAAACAGAAGCTTAAATCTTTCATTGATGCAGTTTTGGCTGTCAATTTATTGATAAATATATCATATTCCATTGGGAGTTTTGCTAAATCAGAAGTGATGATTTATATTTATAGAAAAAACAAAGACTAAATTATAAATACTTATTTAACTAAAGATTAAGCTCTATAGAGTGAAGAATCCATAAATGTATTAAGTTTTACAGATAAGTTATAATTTACAAATATTACGGTACTAGATCAGGGATATTGTCACTAATAGAATAGGATTGTTTAAAATTCAATATTTATTAATCTTTAACCCTATTGATACTGTAACAATCTACTCGAATTTTGAAGCTCTATTTATTAAATAGAAAAATATGACCTTGTTCTCAACTAAATAATTAAAACTTGATTACTGATCAGGTGTTTTTGTTGCAAAATTTGAAGTTACTTTCGTTAATGTTATTAATTTTTCAACAAAGAAATAGTGGAAATAAAAGCAAAACAAAAATTTCTATAAATTTAAAATTAAACTAATGTTAGCTGCGACCCTTTTAAAATTTCTTTAACTTTTATCAACACTATCGTCATAGTCATCTCTATCGTCAACAGCAACATAGTCATCTACATAGCTACCATCACCACCGCTACCATAATCACAACCAACGCGAAAAAACCTTTACTACTGCTACCCACCTTTTATCTTTTCTATCATCAGTGATTTACTTTAATAGAACAAACGAGAATGTACTCACATATAATAGATGGATTTTTTCGCTATTTTATCTATCAAAGCTACCTATTGAACATCTTAATAGTTTTCAAATTTGACTTCAATTCTCTTAAAAAACTTATGAAAAATAAGGGGGTTCTTATTCCTAATAAGTGGTATCTAGTCCTTGAATACCTAATTTTAATTCATTCTAAATGTTAATGGCATCCTTTCTCAATTACGGCTTATCCAATTGTTTAAAACAGTAAAGTATTCGTGATTAGTGTCATCTTTAAATAATATCCTAAACTTAAAAGTTTAGGAAGGAATTTTAAATATTTCATAATCTTGAAAAATCATTTATTTCCTAGTGATAAAAAGCAAAATCCGAAGCCAATTTAGTTAATATTATAAATATTTTTCACAAATAATTAGAGAAATGCAACTCTTTCTAAAGATAATTGCTTAATATGACTATTTTATTTTAACATGACATATTGTCCGAATTGCAGACTTACTTTTGAAAATTTTGCTTTCTACTTGATTATATTAAATCAAATTTTGCAAGCAATTTATAATAGAGTATTTATTTTATAATTTCTATTTTTTCTTTAGATTGTTAGTAGTGTTTTCTGATATTTCAGACGCCATTATCGATTTGACTTTGACTTTGCTAATATCATCTAATGATGTTCTTTTCACCAGTTATTTAATTAATTGATTCTGTAGCTTGCTCAAGTCCCGGAATTATAGAACATATTTAAGTTCTTTTATTGTAGTATTTATGTTTTTAATGCTATTTCTAAGTTATTTTATGAAATTTTTATAATTTATTTTTTTATGATTTATATTTACTTTCTTTTTTTTAAAAAACTTATACTTTTAGATATTATTATATAGAATTACTTAAGAGTTTATCTCATCTCAATTAATTATATATTGCCACTTAATCTCAAAACTACAATAAATTTCGTAAATATCAAAACCAATTCAATTCTATAAGAGGTGATTATTTTATAAAGAACAATTTGATTTAGTCTAATTTCTAAAATGAAATTAGACATAATAAAATATTCTAGAAGATTATTTCTTATCTGGAATTATAAATCTGTTGCAGTATAGACTAGTTCATTTATTTCTATAAAAAAAACTATAAAATATTTAATGTCCCTCGAATTATCACCTATCCAAATATTTAAAAAAATTAATTATAAAGTCTTATATTCTATCTTCGTTTATTAATATTAACTTTTTGAGCTTTGGCGTTTTATTTTTCGAGTATTGACCATCTTATTTTTGTAAAAATGTAGAATTCTAAAATCATCCATAGATTTAACGTATGTTCTTTAATAAGTCTAATATTTCAGGCAAAAGACAACAAAAAATTCATATTAGTCAACATTTTCTCCCTTATTTGAATCATGATATCTTTTCCTAAGGTATAAAAATATTTATTCAATTGAAAGGATGATATGATGCCTTAATATTAAAGGAAAAAATTTAATTTTCACCCTATTGAGTATATCTATCATATAATAAAGCATTTTTAATATTTTATCTATACTATAAAATGTAATATATTAGATATATATGTTAACTATAGTAAATGCATTTTTTAAATCAATTTATTAGTAATAATAATGGTAGATAGCGTAGATACTACAATGGAATAAACTATAATAAATGGTTAGATAACTTAGAGAATAATCTAATTATGAAAATGAATACATTCGAAAGATTGAGTTACTAGAAATGATATAAGATATACATAACCCAACTTAAAAGAAAATATATAAATTCATTATCGGATATAGTAATATCTTTAAAACAATATTGTAGGAATACAATTGATTTGGGAAATTAATAAATAATTAATAATATAATAAATAATAATCAATTAAAGCCATTATCATTGGCATTTTTATTTATTTATATAATTAAAATTAATTTAAATAATATATTAAAGTCAATCTTGATCAAATCCTTTAGTGATAAATTTATGTTTATTATATAAAAAGTCCATAAATCTTGGCGTCGGCAAATTTAAAAATTTGCCGACGGTTGCTGGCGATTTATAAATTATTTAATTTAATACATGAATTAATATATTAATTATACTTAAAATCATGATTCAAAAATCATTTTGATTTCTGTAAATCCTATTAGATTTATACTTATCTTTAAGGAATTACTAAAGCACCCTTTAGACATTCTATAATAATATTTTTACGGAAGTTTTGACTTAGTTTTATTCTATTTTTAGTTTTCAAAATTCAATATAGATTTATATAGATCCATAAGGATATATAATAGCTAAAAGGGATTTTGAATCATAAATTTACTTTAAATTGATAGATAAATTTTTAATATGTTATATAAATTAATGAAATCGCCAGCAACCGTCGGCAATTTTTAAAATTTGCCGACACCTATTCTAAATAACTATATTAATTTTATATTAAGATCAGTAGTTTTATAGATTAAGTATAACTAATCACAAAGCTTTAAATATATTAGCTTAAATTATTTATAATAGGAAAAATGCAAAAAGTCATGGCTCTTATTGAATCGTGACAGTTAGCTTCGTCCAAACCTATGCAATATGGTACTTGTTTGAAAGATAATTCAAAATGAGCTGGACTTTACTAGAGGCGGTACTCCTCTATCGTATTCCCAGAGCGAGATAACTCGAAATAATTTTGACTGACATCAAAATCAACTAAAAAAATCACAAGAAATTAAAGTCGAGTATCTCGCTTCAGGGATGCGATTGAGAGGTACCGCCATTAGTAAAGTCCAGCTTATTTTGAATTATCTTTCAAACAAGTACCATATTGCATAGGTTTCAACAAAGTTAACTGGCAATAATTTGCACTTATATTAAATATATTTATAATTTAATTTCCCAAATCAAATGAATTCCTACAATATTAAAATTATAAGATTACTTGTTAGTTCATGGATGTAGCATGTTAATGTCTTTATTATAAAAATCGCTGAAATAAAACAAATTTTAATATAATTAAAATGTGAAAAATGGTAAAAGGTAGATAAGTGCTATATGATAGAGTCAAAAGAATATTGCGATAAGACCCATTACAGCAATAATTTAAGCAGACATTAGCTCTGGCACCCACTTCTGAGGAATAATCCCCGTTAGCAGTCACTAACTTTATCAAATGGAGAGGAAATTAATGCTAAACTTCTGGATGACTAAGCATATATCAATATCTAAAGTTTAAGGAAATACAAATTATAAGATGGTTAAAACAGAAATTTAAGTGACTTATAGTAATTCGAGCTACCGAGATGACACATGAAGAGTTATTTTTTTCCAAAATAATTGATTGGCTAATTCTTTTTGAATGTTTGAGGTCCGGTAAAAAATTATGCACGTATCCCAGAAGAGCAGCATGGATCGCTATATATTGGCATTCCGTGAGAAATTACAGCAGGAGTAACTATGCGGCCTAGCATGAGGATAATCCCAATAATTCTTTTAGTAAGCTGAAAAAAACTACTGTAACAAGATAATCGAGTGTAACTTGCTACTTTGGTCTGTGTAACTAGATACTCCATTCTAGGGGCCCTTACATCCACGAGGAGGAACTTATGAGAACCTTTTTGCCATGAGAGTGACCACTACACAGGCATAGGTCTTTACTGTTCTAAAGTCGAAAGGATATAGGCAGTTCATTCACAGTAGCGAAGTTCCACATTTAAAGGAGTTATCAGTCAAAATGATGAATAGGGATATGACGTGACTTGTATTTAGGGTTTATTTATGGAGAGAACTTGCGAAGAGATTGGGAGTGTGATATGATTAAATTTAAATAATATAATTTCAAAAGAACTATTCACTGTAATGTGTTTCTGCACTTTTAAAATAATTTTTATTAAAGTGGTCATAGATATAATTTTTACTTCCTATATAAAAATAAGTTAAGTACTATTATAAATATAAAAAGTAATAAATTATGTTAAAACTGACAAGCTTCTTTAGCGTTATATATAAATTTATTAATAATAATAATAATAAGATCACACTGAGGTCCCTGGGGCCCCCGATTAAAAATATATGATAATATATAAGGGTCAATCCCTTTTCGATTTAGAGTGCCAAAAACTTCGCTACACTATTTTGTCCTACTACTCTTCTGCTGACTTGCTTCACTTTCTCTTCTTTTTGGTGATGATTTTGGTCTTCGTTGTCTTGACATTCTTTATCTGTATTGTTCTACCAATTAACTATTGAGAGGTTAAATTAGTATTGCTATTGAGTGAAAAGTTTTCCAAAGAAAATTCGAGTGACTTGGACTATCTAATACCTAGCACATGTCTTATGATATTACAACTAATTTTCTTTTAATTTTTCAAGTTTCGATTCCTAAATCATCATGGCTTGATACTTAATTTAAGTTTGATATTTGTATTAATTACCAAAAATTAAGACTTCTATCTTATTTTCAATTTCTGATGAGTATCTGTTAAGTTGTCGACTTCCATCTCATTTCTGATGGTAGTCTCTTACATAATTTATTGTTATTGCCAATTTTCTTGCACTTTGGATTTAACTTTTGGTTAGTCATTGATATGTTCATTCTGTGACTGGAGTGTTTATCCATTTTTTTAGGGTAAGCTTCTATTGTTCTAGTTTATTTTCTATGTTGGATTTGTTTTGTCAAAAATAGTTAGGGGTTGAAAGTCTTGTATTCTCCTATTTAGTAGTGGAAGTGCGTCATCCCTTTCTTAATCTGATTTTTCCTATTTATTAGTAAATATTGGGGACAACAGGGAGCTTTGGATGATGGAGTTTTGTTGGTAGGTCTCTGGGTTTTGTGAGTATCTTCATACAAGAGATAGTAAAGCCCGGTTTAAATAACTCATTCCATGTAGGTGATTTATGTTGTTATTATATAATGCTTTTCCCATAAGTCTAGTGAAGGCCATATTGTATTTTTGTGTTATTAAATAGTGGTAAGTTTGTGGCTTTAGGTGAAAATAAATTTTATTACGAATTAAGACTTTGAGATCCTGATAGTTAGACTTAGAGGTTTGGTTATTAGATAGTAAAATTTTGTTATTCTAGGGTTAGCTAATCCTCTAAATATATGTCTGAGAGAAAAGACTTTGTTTTTAATCATTTTGGAATATACAAGTAAATTTCTCTTGTTCTGGCTAGTATGGTGATAGAGAGGTGGGTTTCTCTTGTTACTTCATTTAGTACTTTCCTTTAAGTGTTCTTCTGTTAATTTTAGCCTCTATAGTTGCAATGAAGCGAAAGAGATATAATTTATTTCTCGTCATGTTGGGTTCATCTAGTGAACAAGCTAATAGATTTGCTTCTTGATTGTTGAGGTCGATATGTAAAGTCGCATTCTTGCAAAGTCTGCTAATTTTCTAATTACTCATCATTAAAATATGAAAGTAGTAGTCCCTCGTCTTTTTCAAGACTTTAATCACTGGTGTCAGTGAAATGAGGGGGAATAGGTTTGGTTGACTTATTTTTAAGTAGGAAAGTGTCGCATCTACGCGTTAGAGTCACTTTTCCTTTAGGTGCAACCTATTAAGTTTTTAAGTTAATAATATATAATTTATTAATTAAAGATTCATGAGTTTTTATATTGTATTAAGTTTAATTATTATAGATGGAAAATTAATTTATATCTATGACCACTATAATGAAAATTATTTTAAATAGTGCAGAAACACATTACAGTGAATAGTTCTTTTGAAATTATATTATTTAAATTTAATCATTTCACACTCCCAATTTCTTCGCAAGTTCTCTCCACCAATAAACCCTAAATACAAGTCACGTCATATCCCTATCTCATCATGCCAACTGATAACTCCTTTCAATGTGGAACTTCGCTACTGTGAATGAACTGCCTATATCCTTTCGACTTTAGAACAGTAAAGACCTATGCCTGTGTAGTGGTCACTCTCATGCACAAAAGGTTTCTCGTAAGTTCCTCCTCGTGGATGTAAGGTCCTTATACCTGTTTACCATTTTTCACATTTTTATTATATTAAAATTTGTTTTTTCCCGCGATTATTATAGCTTTGTTTAAATATATTCATAATTAATTATTGCTTATACATACTAGAGATTGCATTAATTCCTTCACTATTATTAGATCGCCGATGAAAATCAATCTTATAAAACCTATAAATATTAAAGATGCAAATTTTACGATACTTCTTTGATACCTTTAATTTAGAAAAACGTTTTTTGCCACATGATTATTGCATTTTTCGGTAAAGATAAGGAACAGATTCACCTCATTAAAATATTTTCACAAGAATCTCGATCAATTACAATTTTTATAACTTCGATAAAAATCAATCTCATAAATTACTTAACAAAAAAAGATGCAATTAAAAAGAGTATCGATAATATTTATAGAATAATTATAAATTAAATGACGATAACCTTGTAGAGAAAGCTTTTTAAATAAAGAGATTTACAGAAAAGACAATTGGATTTGCCTCAATTTTAAAGATACTGCTTTTTACCTCAAAGAATTTTAAAGTCTTTTATTTATAGAAAATAATCGAGAATTGATAAATGAAAATGAAATTAAAAATTAAAATACAAATACCTAATAATGGTGACGCTGGTGAAAACTGTTCACTCACATAAAATGTAAGTTACAAAAAACATATCTGAAATTTACTTTTTACAGAGAACCAGGCAGGTAAGAGTCGTGAAGGCTGAGAACAAGTAATTCACAGAGCAGCCCAAAGACAAGGAAACAGAAGACTGACTCATGCAGATGGTGACATTTACGAAGGCATTTGGAAAGATGAAACTGTTTTTTGAGATTCCATTCTTTGATTATTACAATAAGTATTAGTATTCATCAAAATTATATTCTTACAATCATATATTTTTCGCTTTATTTATCTTAATTAACATAACTAAAATACTATTTTGTTCGGTATAAATTTAATATTTTACCTTGTAACTTTAAATCAAAGATCCCAAATATATTTTAAAGTAGGTTTTTAATTTAATTTGAATTATCAATATGTAGAAAAATAAAGATCATAGAATTAAAATAAAGCTCAAATTAATAAGGATGACTCTAATAATAAGATGGTAAAGATAGAGAAAATATATAAACTTATTGGAAGCATTCTACTACTTATTAAATAAAAGTATAAGAAAAATATTGAATGATTAATTTTTTAAAAAATTGATTAATTTAAATTAAATTATATTAAACCATTAATGCAGGTTATATTAACACAATTAAATCATTTTATTTAGAAATGGGATATAAATTCAAGAGGAAAGATAGTTCTTTAAACATTAACTATAACTAATTAATGCAGTCGTGTCATAGCTGCTTCTTGTTACCTGAACACAGCTTTAAGCAGTTCATTACCTCAAAGTCATTGAAATTGTTACATTTTGATCGCTTTGAAGCTGGATCACTACAATACATAATTTATAGTTAAATCTATGAACTAACAGTGAAGTTTACAAAATATTAATGTTTACGCCTTTAAAAACATATTTATCACAAAGTTGCTTAAAAAAGAACTATTGGCTTTGAATCTCAAACTATATATCAATCACCTTTTTCAATTCCAGCAAAACTTGATTATTTTATTTTTACTAGTAGAGAAATCAACAATAGTGTATTTCTAGTAATTTTTATTATTTAAATTGGAATTAAAAACAGCAATAATTGTCCCATTAATTTGAAATTATCCACTTTACGGAAAACAAAATTGTAAAAAATATTATAATTATTGCAGGTCTTAAATTTACTTCTCCCAAAGACATAAATTACTTTATATTTTTAAGCAATAAGCAAGCCGCAATAAGATCTAAAGGCCAAGAAAGTGCTTTTAAGGATTATGATAGATGGTAACTAAATTAATTGGATACCAATGAATCTAATGTGGGCAATTGAAAGCCTCAGTAATCAATTTAAGTCTTTTTTTAAAGAAGCTTACTCATAGCAATGATGGTATTAATTAGAATTCATTAAGGCGATCACCTTGACACTAAGAGGAAAAAAAACGAGATACAAATTTAAAGTAAAATCCAATAGCAGCATAACCTTGAAAAAATTATCATTAAATCTATCTCAGAAACTAGGAAATGTTCAAAGACATTTTAGTTTTAAAAAAAACTATACGTTAGATTAGGGAATAAGAGATGCCTCGAAATATCGACTTCCAGGAAATTTATCAGTCTCTGACGATTCACTTGAAATTTCTTTTGCTAATTCTAGCAAAAGCACAATCATCCCCATAGCTTTGATTTCACATATAACATCGATTATAATACTGATTTTGGAAATAAGCAACAAACCTAAAATGAGGACCAGGTACCCAAACAGACATCGATTAAAAGAAATTGCACTACTTGTTTAGGAAAAATTGCATAATTGAGGGATGATTTAGACTTGTGCTAGGACTAAATGACAATACACCCACTTTTATATATTCCTTTTATTTATTGATAGCTGCTAATGCCAGTGATTTTCGATGTTAAGACCTGGAATAAAGAAGCTCAAGTTCTCCAAGTATTATATAAAGCAAAAAAATTAATAAGTCTTGTTTTTATGGGAGCAAAAAATGGTAGTTATGTTATATTTTTTTTAAAGTTTAGCGATTTGCTTCAATTAGCAATCTCGTTGACTTTATTAAAGACAATATTTTGTATATATATACCTATGAGAATACTAAAAAGAGTAGATTTTAAATATAGCTAAATAGACTTAAAAGCAATAGTAAATTTTGAGTTACACATAACTTACTTATTCATTCTTTCTATTTTCTAATACTTTTAAGTCGTTTTGAAACTGCTTACAACAACAAGCCTAGCATGAACTTAAAATTAAAAAATGAAACTTATCAAGTCTGAGATAGTTGAGGAAACTGAAAGATCAGATTACAGAAGATATATTTAAGAATTATATGAATTCTTAAAGGCTTGATTGGCATTAAATTTGATGAATTTAAAAAAAAATTATATTTCATTAAAAACTAATTTTATTTGAATAAAAGCTTAGATGGTGAGAATAAAATATTATACATATTATTCATAGTTATAATTATTTGTAGTAATATTTTCATTTAACCATATTATCCATCCAATTGAATATGAATGTATATTTACTTAAAATATGAGAGCAAGTCAAAGTTCCAAGTTGCTATTGCTATCAATTAAAATCCAAGAATTTGAAACTTAAACAAACGATGTCTAACTGAATGAAGTATAAGACCAATGAATTAATTGATTCGCAATATTCTTAACGCCAAAATAGCAGATACATCCAATTAGGTTAAATTGTGATCTTCCTTTCCAATATGTGAAATTTTTAATCCTAAAAATAAATCTTAAGTGCTTAGAAGATGATTTGTTGAGGCAAAAATTATATTTGTATTAAATAATGGCCAAATGAATTTATTAAATAATAATTCAATATTTAACTACTATTCATACTTTTCAATTAATTGATTAATGAAAAATATTTTCAAATTATAATTGAGAACTATTAATATGTTTTAATTAAGATAAATGGAATAAATTAAAATATTAATGTTTTGTCTTAAATTTAATATTTCATTAATTCACTTTATTATTAGCATCAATAAATTATATTATAAAACTATTTGATGTGCTTAAACCATTTAATTAAGCAATAAAAATAACAATATTGATGATTCAAAATTTATAATAAGAAATCGATAAATTAAAATGAAATTATTATTTAGAAAATGGAAACCTAAAGAGATTAACTCTGATGAAGCGGTTACACTCACAAAAATGTAAGTTACAAAAAAACATATCTAAATTTTATTTTTTATAGAGGTCCAATCAAGTAAGACCCGGTGCAGCACAAGACAGACAACTCGCAGCAGAACTGGACGGAAGAGAGATTCAACGAAATCAAGAAGGAAATGTTCGACTATCTTAAGAAGAAGGACTGAAGTAAGTAACGCTCATTTTATTAATATTCTGATTATTATAATAAGTATTCTATTAAGCTGCTTAAATTTCCATTTTAAATTAAATATTTTCACTTATTTTTCATAATTATCCTTGGTAAGATTTGAATATTTATTAGGGATGAAATATTAATCAAATTTAATTTAAGATTATAGGTAATAAAACTTCTTCTCCTGTAATATAATTAGAAGACTTGAATAATCCAAAGTACCTTAAAATCTTCCACTTCTACCAACTGATATAATAACAACTAACAAAGATTTCAGCAAAGTTTGAAGAATGGAGGAAGATATATTAAAAGAATTAGTAATGAACATAAGTCAAGACAGAGAAACTTATTTCTTGTAAAATAGTGATAGTAGAATTCTATCTCAAACTATGCTGTGTGCAAATAAATAGCAAAGTTTAACATGAATATGATTATTAAATATTTATAGTATATGTATACAAAGCAAATGTTTATAAAATTTCAAAATACACAGAAGAATCAAGTAATTGTTTTATTTCAAATATTTGCTTCCATTAGTTTAAATCATCAATTTATAGGTCTTAATAAGACTCCAGATAAACAGACTACAAACAAACAATCCTAAAAAGTATTTTTAATATTTAAAAATGGATTAATATATTATCACAGCAAAACTTAAATCGAAAATAATATGAAAAGAGTTATAAATGCGCAAATCTTACAATCATTTATTTAAATGAAAATAATTGATTTACATAATAAAATATCTTTGGGAAGACCGAAGATGTTTTCTCTTCTTTATCTCAAAATAAGTATCTATGTTGAATTGATGGTAGCATGAATGTGTAAAATTAGTAATATATACAAAATCAAATAGAAACATATTTTAAATAGGATTTCACAAAAATTAAATTCAAATACTAATTAAGAGTTACTTAAATTAAAGACTCATAAATACAATAATGAATTTAATAAAAAATAAAAAACTAAAGCAGTAAAAATGTTGATGTCCAAAAAATCCAAAAAATAGTCCATAATGATCCTAACTTATTTTTGTAAATCTTCTCTTGGTCGTCAGAAATGATAACATGCTCAATGATGTTTCGAAAATTACCAATCTATTAATAATGCAGTTTGATAACGGAAAAAATCAATTTTATAGAGGCAAACATATGTTTTTCTTATGTTGGATAAAGCAAAACCATATAGAATATATAAATAAATGTTAACAATTATAAAGATTGACATATTAATAATATCTGAATAATATAGATAAAATTACAGATATTTTTTATTTTTAATAAGGAAAATATTCCTTGATAGAACTGTAAACTATAATTAAATAAATATTCCAGCAATGAATAGCTACATTTAAGAATAAATATGAGGATTTCTTGACAAATTAGGCTTTATATTTAAAAAAATATATGTTATTTTGTTCAAACTATTAAGACTAATTTAATATGTATTTATATCTAAGTTTAGGTTCATTTTCTTTATTGTTTGATATAATTAGAAATTTTATTGCATAACAAGCCTATGAGATTTTACCTACAAATATAGAATTAATAAATGTAGGCAAAAGTAGGCAATCAATTTATGTAATGTAGAGTCAAGGAATTAGATTAACATATATCTTGGAAAGTCTGAAGAGGCTTAGATTTCCTATAACGAATGAGCGGATTTAATTTTGCAGGAAAATTGTATGCACATTGAAAAATCAATAACTTATTCTCGCAAAATTATCAATGACTCAGGAAGAATATCATAATGCGAATAATATGAGATAGCATGTATAAAAATAAAAAAATTATATTAATTATTTTATTATTGTATTAGGAATTATATTTTAATAAATGATCTAATGATAAACATTGATATAGAACAAGGGAGTAATTAAAGATTGTTGAGGATATTTCTCCACCTTATCTTATTTAATATGTAAGATTATGAATATATGATTATTAGCAAATTTTGATTGATGTAGATTTAGATTTATTTTAATTTGCTATTTTTATTATTATAAACTTAATCTTAGAGTAAACAAAGAGCAATTCCTTTTTCTTACTTACAGGAGTCTGAATTAGAGAAGTTTAGTACAGATTCCTAGAGATATGCAGGTGCTTTTGCTAATAAATTCTATGTTAATTAAAAACCATAAACAAAATTATTTCAATAACTATTACTATTGGTAAATATATATAAAAGAGTAAATTTATTTCGAATTTGAAAGTTGTAATAAGTTAAATTTAAATTTGAATTCAAGTATATTATTATTAATATTTGGTTGCTAGTTGATTTGTGATGGAAGCCTATATATAAATATAATAATAAGAGCCTATTGATTAAAACGAAAAGCAACCAAATTTTTAATCTGAGTATTTAAGCCTTTTAATATATTTAATCATTCTTAAGTTTTATTCCTAACGGCCACTAATGGCGACTGAGAAGTCTTAGCCTGTACATCCCTAGTGAAGAGGACGGCGTGGGTGCTCTATGGCCAGCCCAGTGCCACGACTGCTTATGATGGTGGGACAGGAGGGTCTTCAGCAGGCAGCAGTGTAGGGATGGAACAAAGGCATCACATAGTAGTACTCTCCCTTGATTGTCACTCCATTACATTGATCTAAACCCCAAGGCAACCAGAGCATACCAATGGCTTCGTATCGTCCAACAATCATATGATCCTCTCTAGCAAGACCTTCAATACTGGGAACTCTTTGGGTCGATGTGAGGCAGCGATAGACTATGATGGGTACTCCACAGAGCATAGTGAGTAAGAAGAGCATGATGTAGCAACTCCATTTGCGCTGAGACTGTTGGTGTATGCGCAGGGTTTGAAAGAGCAATAGTTAGAGAAGGTCTTATATTCACTGCTTCCTACACATTGATCAACTTCTACTTTCTTGGTATCTGAGCCAGTTCCCATTAGTGCGAAGAAGTCGTATAAGAGCTCTGAAGTGCCAGATAGGGTTGGAACCCCATTGGTTGAGACGCCAACGAGTGCAGCTTAGCATGGTGACATACATTAGGATCTTCAAGCCTCCATTAATGGCAAAAGCACTGCATCCTCATCAAAGTCAACTAGATATTAGGAGAATCTGCAAGGCACCCTACACTACAGCATAGAGAAAAGCTCTTAGTCTACAGTCGAAAAGGGCAGGAAGCTAAAGAGATCTGATGGTTCAATAGTAATGATCTTCTCTCCCTATCTAAAACCATCGGCACTATAAGTGTAAACCATCGCTTTGGGAAACTCCAATGGCCTTTTGGGAAACAGTGATGCTTGATTAACTCGGCTCCCCGAGAAGATGTCTGAGCCGGAAGTTCCACCGTCGTGAGATAGCTCCCGCTGAGTTGAGTGGTGCCACTAGCCGCCCCGCCCATTCGAAGATTCGCCCCTTACTTCGACTGCAATACTGGAAGTCAAGAATGCCGAGAGGCCAATGCCGAGACTGGCTGCCAAGAATGACCAAGGCAAGACGCCAGGGATTCAAAGTCAAATATATTCTTGATGGCAAGCATGAAAAGGGATACTGCATCGTTAGACATCGACAAGAATGGAGATGGTAAACTGTCACTTGAAGAGATCTTGGGAGATAACAATGAGGGCATGGATAAATCACGGACAAAGCAGACATTGAGCAGATGATCAAGTCAGTCGATATCGAAGAGAGTGGATTTATCGATTACTCTGAGTTCGTTGTTGCTGCAATGAATGAAAGGAGCAACTTGAATAACGAGAGGCTTCATGCAGTCTTCAGAATGTTCGACAAGGACGGCAGTGGCTTCATCTCATCTGAGGAAATCAAGGAAATTCTTGGCTATGGGAAGACTGTTTGAAGGGAAACTGTCAATGAAATTATTAAGCAAGTCAAATTATGGGAGGCAGTCAGATTTTATTCAAAGAATTCTCACACATGATGAAGAGATTATCCAGCTGATTATTTTGCATAGTAATTGACATAATTCATTAAATTTACATTTTTCAATCATCCTAATTTTCACAATCTTTTATATATATATGAATTAAGCCTTTATTTCATTTTTATCTTAATTTAATAATTTAATACTTTTTTATTTTTAATTATTTAGATATATTTAATAGGAGGAGGTTGTCTGGTTTATAGCGTAAGAGACTAATCTTCTAATTTTAAATCTTAAGTTCTTACACCAATCGAGTGGACAGTGTAAATATCAGTTTCTCTGAAGATAATCTTTCTGGATAGTTCTTGGCTTCGTAGGTGAAAGAAGCAAAATAAATGTAGTTTAATACAACTCTTTAATCAAATGTAGGAGTTTTATTATATCTCTCAAGAGTTTGAATTGAAGCTAAGATGAATGTCCTTACTGAATGATAATATAATGCGAATAAATAAGTATCTAATTTTAGTATTTGCTTTTGATTATTAAAATAAAATAACTTTGCAAATTATACAAAATCCAAATGATTTTGTGATTACTTTATTTATCATAATTTAGACTTAATCAATATTATTTATTGACAATATAAAATTTTATGGAGTCAATTTTCCTTAGTTATCTCTCGATATTAACGAATGCCTAAGTAATAACAAATTATGTACAAATTTTAAATTTATTTGGATTTATAATAATTGTTTATTAATATGTCTATCTAAATTTTATTATAATTACTCTGCTTTTCTATATTTGAATTATAACTTTACCAATATTTCATTTTATTAATTATAAGTTTAATATTGGTTTTTTAAATAATAAAAAGGAATTTAAATTAAGTGAAGTTGAACTCAATCAAATTATACTTAGAATTAACTTCAAACAAGCAGGCATCTAATGTTCAGACCAAAGTCTGTTTGGAATAGTCAAGTCTTACCATCTTCCCTTCTTTCTTATCCAATATTATTGTGTTTTATTCCAATCTCTAAAATATTTACTTTATTCTCCTTTTTGAATTAATATAGTATTTGATACAGTTAAATTTGTTAGGAATTACAGTATTCCATTCAAGAATCTTTTATATGTTCCTACTGAAGACTAATTTGAATTAATCATCATTAGCAATAAGCGCACTAGTTTTACCTTGTTTATATAAAATTTATAAAAATATAGAATGTATTTTATTACAAATCATAAGAATATCAATGAAATTAATAATATACCTGTTTAATAAAATAAAGTTGATAGTAAAGTATCAATATAATCTGGACCAGAGCTTCACATACATAATTTATCAAACAACTACTAATAAAGAAGACATAATCCGATATAGAAGTAACAATATATTTTAAAATAGTGGTTTCCAGATATTTTAGGGTAAAAAAGAAACCAAAGAAATATACTAGAAACAAAATATAAATAATTGAATAAAATAAACACTGTATAAATGAAAATTAAATTGAATAAGACGAGAAGATAACGATTCTAATTTTAGTGATGACAACAAGAAATAGAACTGTAATTATTATTATTATTATTTAATGCTTTACAGAAATTAATACTGGGGATTAATCCAACCAGGAATATAATCATTTTATTTTGCTCTTTCTTCCCTTTCTCGCTACCATTGGTGTCCTGTATTGGAGACCGGGTTTTTGTTTGGCTCCCAGGATTTGTTACCCAGATAGATGGTTAGTTTCTTAAAGCCTGTCTTCTTCACTATCTTTCGGTGGGTCACATAGGATCACGCAGAACTATGTGTAGTGATTGAGCCTTAACTTCTTTATATTCAACACTTTCAGAATTTATGCTGATTATATCCTAGGTGATTTTTAGTTGTAGAACATTATGCAGGTAAAAACCCCTTTAACTACCAGAGCGATAAACTGCCTAGTAGAGGAAAAACCCCGCGTTGATACCTTACTGAAGTGTTGTTTCTAGAGTTTTTACACCCTATTTCTTCAGTGAGTAGAGCAATTTCTGGGGTCTGAGCGGTCTGCCCCTTGCTCATAGTACTATTTCTCCTGTTCTTACCCCAATGTGATGAGAAATAGTAGTGCCAAGTAGTTTTAATACGACATACATGACCGTATAGTCGGCGTTTTTGTTGAAAAATCCCCCTATATCATTCTAACGTATTCTGAGGAGGCTCTCAGATCCGGCACTTATCCCGTAAAAACAGGTGGCAGATACAGTTTCAATCCCGGGTACCGGAATTGTGGATAATCAACATCCGTAGATGTAACATAGACGTAGAATAATTAAATCTCTGTTTGAGATATGTAAGAGAGAAAAATTCTTGAACGATGTTGAATAAATATAATATTAATAGATTAAATTAATAAAATTAGAGGTAACATAAACATATAATTAGAAAAGATTGATATAAAAAACTAATAGATATTCTGAGTTTGTTATCATTTTACAAGAGATTCTGAGCCTCTGCTTTAATTTAATTAACATACTTGTCTTTGTCATATCATCGCGCTAATGTAGAAAGCTCATATCATATAATTAAATATTAGATGCCAATTTCGCTAAACCTTTTATATTTTATGTGGTTTTGCTTTAAACTTTATTAAGAATTTTAATTTGCTATTTTTCTCATAAATTTTCCCAAGATAATAACAATAATTAAAATGAATCAACTAGAGGGAAAACTTGAGTATTCAGTATATATATAAGATAATAATAAGTTAAATTTTTAAATCAAGAAATTTTCTTCTTCTTTAGTTGAGCACAATATTCGAAGAAATTATACAAAATAATTATAAGGTTTCCTTATATTATAATCTTCTTACTACAAATATGGTATTAAATCTAATTAAAAATAGGAGACAGAGCTTCTGAAAAATTAATCATAAATGTGTAATTCTCTTAATGATAATATAGAATAATAATACACCTTTATTTCTACTATTAATTCAACAATTACAAAATAACATAAAATTTACAATGAATGAGTATTTCTTAAAAATTGATATAATCTGTTATATAAATAAAATACTCAAAGGTTAGTAGTTAATAATTTAAGTTCTGTCTTCTATAATTTAAAATTTTTATTTTATTACAAAATAAAAAATATATATTTGAGATTTATAAATAATCAGATATATTTTAACTCTCTATTGTGTGTCTGTACATAGCAATAATCCATATATCATTAAATTAATCACTTCATTGCAAATCTATTGTTCTTAAAGCTTATATCTTTTAATATTATAGAATTCAAGCATCTTTAATTGCTTTCATACTCCATATATAATTTATATTTTAACGGTAAATTAAGTGTTATAAAAAGGATACAAAACTATTAAGCATTTGAAGAATAGTTATGCAATAAATATATTTATGAGTTATTTATTTAATCTTTTGTTGAGTAATATGCTGTAAAATGAAGATCTTACTTCGATATCTCCCTTCTTCTAAGTTAATGATTGATCAACTTTAAACATAAATGCATTATTATAAACTTTGAAGCTTCTTATTTAATCTTTGTGACATTTAATCATTTTTGTTAAGAATTCAACTTTAAGTTCGACAATAAAGCTTCGAAAGTATTGATTTTTAGTGACAATAAATTTTTTTGGGATCAATATTTCAGTTTTTACTTCATTATCTCAATACAATAACCAGCTCTTGATTGAAATTTAAAAAATCGAGTAAATTGATTTATAATATCATAATAATATTTTTATCTTTAATTATAATTCATTATATTCCAAACCTTCAAATGAATTTTATATTCTAGCATTGATTAAAAGTGATTAAAAAACTTTAACCTATAATCATAAATCTTATAATTGCTATACTTCTTATTCTATATTATTAGTTTATATTAATACATCTACATTAAAAGTTAAGGTGCTTGGCAATATTAATTATTTTTTGTTGAATTAAACATTAAAATTAAAAATAAAATTTAAAATCTTAAACAATAAGCTATATTGCTCTTCAAAATAAATCATTCACTCTTTTCATTTTATTTAAAATTGTCTTTTCATAGAATCGTAATTTATTCTAAGTCTGCTAGTGATATTAAAAGATGAATATGTATTTCTATAAACATATAATATTGCACTTCATTAAGCTCACTTGTATTATAAAAAATGGCTTAATTTTCATAAGGAAATAATATTTAAAAAAATATATAATTGTTCAAAAATTAGCCCTCGCTCAAGATAGTCACAATAAATTTCAATACTTACGTGATAGCTTTCTCGTTCTTTTTATTAATATGGCATACTGGGACAAAATTAAGATGGGAGTTGATGACTATACTGTTGATTATAATGATGATTGCAATGATTATGATAAAAGCAACCTACAAAAAGCAACAGCTAACAAGAGTTTAAACTAAACTCATGGTTAAATTTAGCAATGAATATTTTTTAATTGTATTTCTTTTCTTTTTTGTGAAAAAATATATAAATTTAACGAAATTATTTTTTTATTGATGATTACTTTTTTAAGATTAAGAAGTGAATTATACGCATTTGCACAACTTCAAGTTTAAGTAAATTGTCAATTCGATGAGGCTTAGCATAAATTCACCATCGTTTGGCATACTTGGACCAGTATTAATTGAGAAAGGAAACTATGAACATTTGAAGCCACTTTAAACTGTGAATTAAATGGATTAGAGAACCAATAGAATGAATAGAAAACCACCATGTTTCCTTTCTATTTTTTTCCGAAAGTTTATTTTTCAGAAGTTTATAGGAAAATTGAAGATATATTTTTATAATATTAAGCCGTTTAAAATATAGCTTGGAAAGCACTTATACTTTTTTATTAGAATCTTAAAGATAATAAATATGAATTGATAGCTTTCTTATTTTTTAAAGCATGCTTACTTGGAAGCTTTGACATATAGCAGTTACAGATGCATTCCTTTGTAATGTTTTGTTATAGCTCTATATTAATTCTTGATCCATTCATTTTATCAATTCTTATATAATAATTTATTCAGATCTTCTCAGGTAAAATATCTAAAAATACAGTATGCTTTCTATTTTATTAAGCTAATTAGAGATATCTAATTAGCTTTCGCATATAATTATTATATCTTCAATTCAATTATAAATCTAGTCGTGATGTCTCTTAATGTATTGATGTGTCAATCTTGAATGCAAAGATTTTCACAAAAACTAGATATCTTCTTTTTATCTACCCCTAATTTATAGAATTGAGTAATATACCTGGTTTTAAGTGAATAATTGCAGAGATCTCGAGTTTCAGATCTATTGAAGATAGCAGTTGAAAATATTCGCTTTCAAATGCTGAAAGGAATCTTTCGAAACTTTTATTATATTAATTATCCTCAAGGCAGGAACTCATTAAGGATTGATTAAGATTAAATCTTGAAATTCATTAAATGTTGAATGTATTTTTAAAAGTAATAATATATCATAATTTTCTCGCTTGTCAATAATGAGAATTTAAATAAATCGATTTGCAAACATTTAATGTATATTTATGTGAACGAAGTATATTTAAATTGCTAACTAAGTATTCTTCTATCCAAATGAATTTTAATTAATCTTTAATGATAGACAATAATCCTATAATCTTTAAGATTTTAACAAATTGCCAATTTTGATAATTCAGAAATCAATATTAGACCTCTAATATATGATAAGTATATAAAGAGCATTATTCTAAATATAAAAGTTTATATCTCAATCCTTAAAGAATCGAATTAATTCGATATTTACTACAATTATTAATACTTAAAAATCAGTTAATCATGATATTTAAATCTTGCTAAAAAAATTTTTTGGTTTCCAAGGTCACAAGAAAAGAATGAAAAAATATCTAGAGACAATATTTTAAAATATTGTCTTTTTTATAAAAATTAAAAATTGGATATAATGCACAACAAGTCCTAGAGTAAAGTTGAAGCAAAATAGTAAAAAATTTATTAAAATAATTTTTAATAATTAATGCACTATCTACTGTTTCATTTGTTATTGTTTCAGTATTGATCGGGTAAAGTTACAATATTATTGTTTGCTTTTGATTCTTGCGTTTCGCAATTTCTAAGACTGAGCTGAGCACCTTCATCGCCTACTTCTCCTCTAGAGATCCAAACTCATTCAATAGTTTATATGCAAGGTAATAATTGAATTCATAATCTACTCGGAGATTATATCAACTTGACGGCTGAAAAAACTAATTGACACTAAATACGATGGACTTAACAACACCTTTTCTAAGTAAAAAGGCCTTAGCAAGATCTAAAACTCTCTTAAAGATCAATTTTTAAAACTTTCATTACTCTTTAAAATATAACATCAAAGGATAGAAGGTCTCAACCTTTACATAAGTGGAAGAAAGTCAAAGAAACAAGCAAAGAATCCAAAATGATTATCAAAATGATAAAAGAAAAGATCAAAAAGGAAAAAATAAAAGATTTATTAACTTTTTATCATAATTTTTATCTTGAAAAAGAATTTAAATTTAATAATGATTAACCACTATCATAAACGGGAAACATTGATCTTTTATATTAAAATTATCATTATATATTAATTTAATATTATTTATAATCTCTATTTTGAAACTGTTTCAACAAAAGCTTTAATTTTAATAGATGTGATTAAATGTAAATTGAATAATTCGATAATTTTCTAAGTTTTTTTTCATATTAAGTAAATCAATTATTAATAAATAAATGCTGAAAATCAATTAATTTAATTTTAGAGTTATTTTTTTCTTTTGAGTTAATCTTTGCTTAGTAACTTAATTAAAGAGTAAACAAATAATTAAGAAGATAGAGTCTGTTTTGGGGCATATTATTAAATGAATCAAAAAATAATGCTATAAAGTATCATTTTAAGTCATTGATTAAAGTATATTTATAATTTAGATCTTAGTGTAATTTGTCTTTACAGATCAAATTTCTCGAACTTGTTCTCTAAATTAAACTTATAACATACTAATTTATATGCTGAATTAAAAAATTTATTTCAATTTAAGGTTTAGTAAATTGCTTTACATTCCAATTTCATCAAATTTCACTTAAAAATTTATCATAAAAATATAGTAGCAATAATTAAACTTTTATATTAATGCTTTTTCCTTTTTATCACAGTGAATAATGAGGGCAAATGATCGCAAATAAATATAAATGTGGAAACTATGATAAAAATGATCATTATTAAAATTATAGTGAATGAGAAACGATCTTTGGAAAATTGTATTAGATAATATAATATAAAAATAGAGTCTTTGATATAAAAATTTTGATTAAATATTGCAACCAAAAAATTCAAATGTAAATATTTTGATAAAAAAATTAAATTTTCATCTCATTAATTTAGATATTTTTAATTTGATGATGCTGATTACTGCGAACTCAAAGTTTCTAATATCACACAGAAAAGACTTAAGTAAGTATTTTTATAGATAATAAAAGGGATGATCAATACTAGATTTTAATTGTTTACAATAATCTTTTAAATTGTTAACATACATTTGGAGTTTTAATTCATTAACATGTCAAAATATGTAATTGAGTATCTTCTTGCTGCTAATATAATAAAAATATATTAAATTAAAATACTCAATTTGGGTCTCCAGGACCCCCAAGTCATATGTTAAGGGTCATATTTCCTATAAATGTGTTACTAGTTGTAGAAGTGTATCGTCGTCGTTTTCTTTTTGTCTGCTTTTATTCATTTTTTTTCTCTCAGGATGATGGCAATTTATATAAGATGTTAGCCTCTTTTGAGTTCAACTTAGTCTTCCTTCATTTATAGCTAGCCTGATGTGCCTAATTGGGTGCCGTCGATTCTAGAGCGTATTATTTTCAAGATTCTTCTAGTCCTTCGGCTTTCATTTTTATGCTATTTGTGGGTTTATTATATAGTATATTTCTGTGACTCTTTCCACTATATTGTATGAAGTACAGGATGAACAAAACATTAACCTAATTTGTGTTTTAATTGTTCCACTTCAGTTAGAAGTTGTTGATTGCCTATAAGGCATTGTACCAATTTCTCATATGATGGGTCAAACCAACCTACATTTTGATCTACAAATGCATTTCTCATTTCTAGTGCGCTGCTTTTTCTTGATAAAATTTTTCATTTTCACTAATAAGTTATTAATATTTTAATATAATAATTATTAATATAATTCCTTTTTTCCTTGTATATTTAGATTTTAACTTTTTATATTTTAATCTAATTTCTATTAGTTAATATCTATATTATTGTGGATTTTATCAATAAATCCATAGGGTTTATGGATTTATGGGTTGAAGTTTTCTGGTAATAATTTTATGTCAGACTTTAATTCGTCTTTGATTGAGGCTATTGTGGTTTACTTATGTTGTGTTGTTGTGAGGGTAAGTGTCGTTAGTCTAAGATATTTGTCATTAGATCTTAAATATGGTGTGTATTATCGACATACCGACGTGACCATTCTAATGTGGGGAAGGCGTATAAGTACCATACCTAACTTAGAAACTATATCCATTTTGAAAATGATAGGGTAAACGATCTTTATCTCGCTGTGGTTCTTCTTTCTCATATTTGTTGGAATTGTGATTTGAACATCATTTATTGTTTTGTTCATATTCTCATTTCTTCCTTTTGGACTATTGGAGTAATATTGTTGTTAACCCTTTTCAATCTTTAATGGATCAGACTCTTTCTAGCGAAGATGTCTCTGGTACGTGTCAGGACTTCTTCTTCTTAAATTTGAATCTCGTCAAGTTAGATCAAGTGTGCATTTTTCATTGTCCCACCATTCTTCTTCCCGTTGTTCGCTTGTTGGGGGAGTGAATGCTTCGCATAATATATAGAAGTTATCAAGAGATTTTTTTTGTTTTTGCCCTTCTGTGAGATGTGTATCATCTTTCTCGTCTTGAGGCTCTTAATGTGAATCACAGTCTTCCAACTCTCACTCTCTGACTCAGAAAATTATGACAGTGTTTCAGAGGAAACCATGTCTGATAGACCTTCTAATGAGTGAATATCGACGTCTCTTATTTAATAGAGACTGATTTTTTTAGACGAAATTAAAGCATACCGAAAATTCATAGGAAGTCAAGAACCATGTTCCGTTCATCATCACTTACTCTTTAATCTTTTTGTTCTTAATATTTATTGTTTATATAATATATATTTA
>ARYC01001901.1:0-16787 GCA_000711775.1 Oxytricha trifallax
TATCTCTTATTCAGGGTACTTCTCTCCCAGCTGTTCTAAGAACTTTATATACTGCTCTGTCTTAATAGAGCGAGGATGAATAACATAAGTTTCTAAACCAGTATCCTCACTAATTCCTCCAAGAATTGCCATCGTTTATACCTTGACTTTCTAGTCATATACTTCTATATTACTATGGCTCTTATACCAAGACTTCTAGATGAAAGTGTTGAAGGTAAACACAGCCTCGTCAGCATGTATAAACTAAATATTATTCTATTATGCTCTCTGCATTTAATTATAAATATAATTTAAGTTGTTGTTGTAAAATGGCAGAGTGAAATCAATCACTCTCTTGATACGATTCACACCTTTGTAAGAGATACCATTTCGCTTATAAATGTTAGCAACAGACTATGCAGAGATCTTCAACTCAGGGAACTGGCGGGGAAACATAATAGCTCGTTGGTCAAGAGAGAAGTGAGCCCAATACTTCAAAGTTTTTTCATTAATAAGATAGTCAATATGCTTCTATTGAACAACTTTGACTTCCTCTAAGGCATTGAATTCAGCTATTATTGCTTTAGTTATACAGCTATAAGGCAGTGGGAGCGAACAGTTGAAGGACTTCTCTTTAAGAGCAGTGCAATTTACTTTTAATTAAGTACAGGTTAGACTTATTCACTGTATATATCCCATCCATATCGCAGTTTAAACACTAAATCTATATACTCTTCATCATAAATAGACCCCAAAAGCTTGCTATTTTTGTCTCGCATTTAAATAATAACCCCAACCCCTAACAAATTCCCTACAAATCAAAGCACTTATAAACCTCATTAAGGGGTTTTGGGGTTTTGATTGTTACTCATATCAATGTACGGGAATCTGACTATAATTGAGGAGAGTCAAATAATTAAATTTAGTGGAGACTGCTCTCTTCCACTTTTATAAGTTATAGTGCACATAAAATTGACACTTTAATTCAACAAATCCTTAGACTTTATAGAAGTTCCCAATTTATTTAACAATAAATTGCTTTTTTCAAATTCTTAATGAAAAAGAGACCGAATGTTTACAAGTTTTTATCATTATTTCATATCAAGTAAAATCTTTTAATTAATTCAATTTGTTATTCTATATATATATCTTTAAATAACTAAAATCAAAATATTATTGTGATATAAATCGCGGAAGTGTTAATATTGCTCCCTCAAGTTAATTGTATACTAACCAGACTAGATATCAAAATTATGATGATTCATGACTCAATAAAAATATTATAATATATTTATAAAATATGATATATTCGATTCATTTTATATAGTAATTATTGCAACTGACTTTGAAACATCAGTCTTAATCGTCGGTTAATTTATATTTCGATTAATGCTTTGACTCTTTGTATATGTTAACCAACTTAAAATCTTCTTTATTTATAAATATTATCACGCTTTCATCATATTTACTATTAATTAATATAAGTACCAATAATAATAATTGTATTTTTGCAATTTCCTAAATGCTATCAAGTTCTATCAAAAGCATAATTTAGCTGGAGCAAGTTTACGTTAGTTTAAAACCAGCTGAAATAGTGAATTTTAGTTTCCATTTCATTATTCATCAGGCCAATCTTTTTGACTGTGCTTATTACTCAAACCCAAAACCCGTTAGTGAGGTTTATAAGTGGCTTTAAATTGTAGGGTAAAGTTGGGGTCTTATTGGGGTTAGTAGAGAAATTAGGTTTAATTGCAAAATGAGAAATAGAAATTAGCGAAATTTAGGATCTATTTATGATGAGAAATATTTAGATTTACTGCTTAAGCTAAGGTATGATACGAGTATTAATATAGATTAAGTAAAACCAGTACTGAATTATGCAGCTCTAGCAAAGCTCATGCGCAAGAGTTCCTTAACAGTTAGGTATCATTGCTTGTTGGCTGTTTAGCATTATAATTCAGGCACTTGAAAGCATCCTGCAAGAAAATAAAAGTTCTCTCAAGCTCATATTGACTTTCTCTGCGACTCGAAGACTTTAAAGTGTTGGGCGCACTTTCCACTAGACTAGCGAGCTGTAATGTTTCATCGCAGGTTTACTGACATGAGTATCTCTCCTTAGACTATAGCTAATACATATAGACAAAATGGTATTACTTTCAAGACTGTCAACAGAGTGAAGAGAGTGATTGATTTTACATTGCCATTTTATAGTAATAATTTACTATATATATGATTAAATACAAAGAGCTATATATAATAACATCAAGTTCATACATGCAGATGAAGCTGTGTTTACCTTCAACACCTTTATTAATAAGTCTTGGTAGAAAAAGTATGATAATATAAAAGTCTATGATCAAAAAGTAAAGGTAGTCACCCATGCAATTTTAGCTGGTATAAGTGAAGATTCAGGCTTAGAGAGTTATGTCATTCACCCTCGCTCTATTAAGCGAGAGTAGTAAATAGAGTTCCTACATAAGCTCAGAGAGAAGTATAGCAATCAAGATATCATCCTGTTTGTTGATAACCTTTCACTTCATAAGACTAAGGAGTCTAAGAAAGCCTATGAAGAACTAAACATAACTCCTGGTTATAACTTTCCTTATAGCCCATAATTTAATGGAATTGAATTCTACTGGAGTTAAATCAAGACTCACTACATAAAGCTGCTGCTGTATCATCTTATGCATGACTTGTCCATCGATACAGTAGACTTAATTCTAAGCAGCTGTAAAAGAGTGAGCGTAGATAAGACAACAGTTTGTGCGAGAGAGGGAAGAATGAATGTTTATAAATAAGTTTTAGATTTAAATGAATGAATAAGTTCACATATTAAACTAACCCATAAAGGGGTTTAGCTCCTCTTTCTTCTCCTCTTCTTATGGCTTGCTTGGGCCCATATTTCTTCTTAGTGCCAGCTCCTGCATCTATGTTCATTCATCTGGTTTTAGACATCTTTATAAAGCCTCTTGCTCACCTCATAAATTGTCTCCGAATTTCTTTCTCTGTGAACCTTTGCATGCTCTTTCATTAGGAATATACCAGTTCCAGGTTTCCCTACAAAGTTATGTGTCAAAGCTAACTAGAGAGGTATGAATGCTTCTTAAGCTCAGCAAGCCAGCTCTCGCTTATAAGTATGCCTTGCTTCTTTTAATCTTCTGGTGAAATAGAGTAGCGTTTCTTGTGGGCTTCTTCAATGATCTCTCTGAGATAACTCTCTCTTAAAGTGCCAAGAACACCAAAGAAGAAGCTCCTTTTTGGAAGTATGTTAGAGAGTTGTTTCTTGGAAGGAAGATAAACTACCAACTCTTCATCTTCCATCGCATCATCGTAGAGATTAGTGACTGAAATCTCTGGGTAGTTTGGAATTTCAATCAACTTTATTTCTTTGTTTTTGAAGGATTTCTTCTCATCACAGAGAATAGCTTTTAAAAATGAAATTTTGGTACATTCCATCGTTGGAAGGAATAAACCTACTACAGTATATGATTAAATATATGTCTCATACTTATCATGCTGAGTGAGGTATCGATAGAGATCTTCCTTGCTTCTAAATCTTGAGATCATTTCTTAAGCTTCAACCCTCTTCATTGTAGTACTTATAGATTCCATCCTTGTCCCTTCTCTTTTTATTGAATTTCGAATTATAATATATAGAGTTCTGTATCCTATTGTTTAAAATCTTAGTATTAAATATGGACATCTTATAGGAGGTTAACCTGGTAAAGATACGTGGAGAAAGTTTGGAGAAACTGTAACAAACTGCAGAGATTGATCTTCATTTTTATCAATATAGTTCCATTAAATTTAAACAAATTTTGGGCTAGTATGACAAACACTCACCCCCCATAATGTATACTTTTGAAGATGTATTCTGATAGAACTCGACCTCCTGAACAAAGTTTTCTTAAGAACTAGTCGTACGCGGATCATAGTTTTTGAGATAACCCACTTCCTAGGTCAAAAAATCACATATAAAATCATAAAATTTGGCTTTAAAAAATTTTCCTAAAAATATCAAATTCTGATAAATTTTGGTATTTTTGTCAGCGAAAATGATTTTTACCTTCAGTTATCATTCTATTGTATTTTCATTTTTAATTTTAAGTCAAAATTTTATTATAATCGATAATATGCTAAAATTATTATTTTTTTGATATTTATTATAAAATTCTGACTTAAAATTAAAAATGAAAATACAATAGAATGATAACTGAAGGTAAAAAACATTTTCGCTGACAAAAATACCAAAATTTATCAGAATTTGATATTTTTAAGAAAACTTTTCAAAATTTTTTTAAGCCAAATTTTATGATTTTATATATTATTTTTTGACATAGGAAGTGGGTTATCTCAAAAACTATGATCCGCATACGACTAGTTCTTAAGAAAACTTTGTTCAGGAAGTCGAGTTCTATCAGAATACATCTTCAAAAGTATACATTATGGGGGGTGAGTGTTTGTCATCCTAGCCCAAAATTGTTTAAATTTAATTAGTACTGGTACTAAATTCGTTTAATTTTAATTAGTACCAATTTAATAGTACCAAAACTTAATTAGTACCTACTTTTAATCAAGTGAAGTATTAATGGAAAAGTTCCAATCTGGTTCAAAACCTAATTGGTACTTATACCAACCTGATTTTTTTCAATGTTTGTACCAAAATTAAAAATATTAAGCATGAAATAAGAAAAGATATATTTATAAACTAAGTATAAGTATGACTTCTAACACCATATAATCAACTATTATTGCTGGAGTGTCAACTCCTTTACAGTGTAACTATAACTAGAGAGGTTATTAGAGCATTAATATAGAAATTTAAATTTGAATTTAAACATGGCGGCTAACTTAAATCGTAAGGCAGTTTCTCTTGGAATAGGTTAATAATTGCTAAACTTTGGCTCCTCCAAGAAACCAGAAGTAATTTATATTGAAAAGAAGGTTGAACTAAGAGCTCTAGATTATGAAGCTGAAGACTTTAAAATTGAAGTTTAAAACAAGAATTAGAGTGCAGAGATGGGAGTTTAAACATAAGTTGAGTTGGTTGAGGAAGATAAGGAACAGCAACCAAAAGAAAAAATTAAAACATTTTAATGTGAAGACTGCTAAAATTTCTTCTCAACTGAGTCAAGCTTGAAGAGACACATCAAAGAGGTACACTCTGTAGAGCTAAAATCTACTTTAAGCATGATAAAGTAGATGGTAGATATTAGTGCACAACATGCATGAAGTCTTATACTCACTCAGCCAAAGTCAAGAGGCATATGCAGAAGCATCATTTAAGCGAATTCCTGATTAAAGATGAGGAAACTTAAAAGCTTGTACCTACTAAAAGAAAAAATAACTCTCTTGAATCATAAAGAGAGCAGTAGGAGAAAATTAAGAGTTAGAAGCGATTGGAGTCAATGAACCAACCAGCTAATGGTATGTATATAGCATGCTTATAAGAGAGAGCATTGTATATACCTGCATTGAATGCAGTTGATATAAGCAGTTGTATTGAGAACTATTTAAATATTGACGTACCTAACAAGGTAAAACTTATAGTCGTTGACGAATTCGCTAACAAGGTATATCCATTCAAGTATCTCATTAAGAGCAATATTAAAATGAGTTTGCAAACGAATACATAGTACTGAGAGAGGCTTAGAAAAGATAATGCAAGAACTTAGCTAAGCTAGACGGAGTTATACTTGGACATAGTTTTATTGCATAGAGACTCAAGAAGTCTGAAATAACTCTAAGAGAGTATCTCTACCATAATAGATATCCTGATGATTTAAATGAGATTCTCACAGAAATGACTAAGAGTGTGAAAGAGCTTCATGATCTAGGGTATGTTCATAGAGATTTGAAGCAAGAAAATATTATGATAAATCTATGCCCTTTAGAAGTAGTAGTCATAGATTTCAATAGAGCAATAAGACAAGAGATAGTGACTTTAGCTAAGGTTCTAGGAACTCCAGGATACTTCCCAATAAGAGAGAAGTGGACGAATGGCTCTGTATAGTGGGATGTTTGGGCGGTAGCTGCAATTATCTTAGAGTGCGATATGGAAAGCATGTCATACTTTGGAACAAAACATGAAAAATAATCAATAAGTTTGGCATAGAAGCATATCAAGCAAGAAGATGTATGCTAAGAAATGAAAAGTATAATAGATATGATAATTGTAAGAGCTCCCCAATATCCTCGACAATCATTAGAGAGTATACTAAAACAATACAGACAGCAAAATTCAAGAGATATAAAAAAGACAAGCAGATAAAATTTGTTTGAATTAAATAACCTAATAATCAATAAATATTCATTAAATTCACATAAAACCTGCGTTTTCTCTTCTAACCCCAATAAGACCCCCAACTATACCATACAAATCAAGGCACTTATAAACCTCACTAAATGGTTTTGGGGTTTTGACTGCCTTTGTGAAATGTAATTATGTATTAGTGTTACATAGGCAAGATCTGTGATCTAACTTCATGAAGAAAAATAACTCGGTACAACATATTTAGATAACACAGTTGTTAATTTTATAATTAATTATTATCTCTTGTGAAATAGCTAATCTCACATTTCTTTCGATTATTATATCTTTTTGCTCTTTAGAAGTCTCTTCAACACTTATTTCTAAAATCTTTTGAGTAAACGAAAAACAAACCACGATTCTTGTGCTTTCTGTAAATAATTACCTGGCCTTCAACCTAATTCCCTCTACTCATGTTGTTTATAATTCATAAAAATATGAAATAATTTCTCATATTCCTCTTTTGCATTAAGACAATAACCTATTAATCATAATTTAATTATAAAGGTAATGCATAATTTTTGTATAAACTTGGAAACATACTTTAAGGGCATCATTTAAGTATAAAAAATACTTGCTATATTAAAAATTTTGAGCATTAGTAGAACTTGATTAAAGATATTGATTAACTCATAGCTTCCAATTTAATTTTAAATAAAATTATTATATCTATATTTATTATTTTCAGCTTTAAAGTTACAAGTAGTTGCATTAAAATTAGTTAATAATAAAACATTAAACATCAATTGGAAGATGTGGTCGTCGAAAACATGAGAATCGAAATAATCTTTTAAACCAATGATAACCTAGGATTAATTCATCAGCTAATAACCTCAATTCAGATTGTAACGCAGGTATTAGTAGTATCTCTCTATCATATTGACTGCATTGAGTAAATTTTGTTTGAATTACCAGAAATAAATTAATAATCAAGAATTTATACACGCTATTTTATTGCTAATTTGATTTAAATATATTAAAATGGCACGTATCTCGAAATTTTATGGATTTTGAGATACGTGCCATTTTAATATATTTAAATCAAATTAGAAATAAAACAGCGTGTATAAATTCTTGATTATTAATTTATTTCTGGTAATTCAAACAAAATTTACTCATTGTCTTCAAGATAACTCCATCTAATCCACAATTATACTCATCTATCTTTTTTCTGAATTATTATAATTGAACAAGATTGTGTATATTTAGTGATAAATCAACAAATATTGCATTGCTTAAGTATTCCAAAGTCCAAAGGCAGAGGATAAAATTGTTAAATCACTTACATTCCTGGAGTAATTCAGTAGTAACAAAGCTATTCCTTGCTTCATCAGAGTTTCAATCGCTTTGATAGCTTTATAGCTTAATATCACTAGTTGAATTGTGTAATTGACCTCTTTGATCTGAATGAATTAAGTGAATGACTTGCAGGTTAAAGCACTGCTACTATTAAAGAGAGTAATGGTCGACTTGATCAAATCTCCTAGTCTGATAAGGTTGCTATAGAAGTTATTTGATAAGATCACATAAATAAAAAATAAATATAAATAAATATATTATGAGTGCTAAATTAGTTATTATTTTTATTGATTATATTGAAAGCAAGGTTCACTTATAGTAGTAATCAACTCACAAGCGGCATTTCAGTCGCAAATTAGGAAATAAACTGAATATCAACAAAATATATACATCTGCCTATCCTAAGGAGCAAGAATTGTAGTATTTTTATATGTAAACCCCAAAACCCCAATACATATATGCGTGATAGATCTATAAGTTGGTATAGTGATGATTTAATATCGATAAATAGCGAAATTCCAAACTTCACAATTTAACTTATTATAGGGCCTTCAAAGTGCAGTTTCCAATGATCAGTAATGTGGGAAAAAAGTTCGAATTTTATTTCTGTCCCATACTTTACCATTGGATAGAGCACAGTGCGTAGATGAAGAATATGTGTTCCTTACCCTACTTTTGACATCTGTGAGCTGAGTTGCGTCATTTGCAAGGTTCATGGGGCACTCGTTTTGAACCTCCCTCTTTTCCTTAATTCAAATTTTAATTAATATTATTAATACTATTAAATTTTAAAACTTAACTACTATGGTGGAATTCAAAGGACCATAGTCTCGTTCATGTACACTTGCTTTAGCTCTCAATTCCTGCAAAAGCGTAGACTTCATGTCTCTCTTGCCTGCGGTCATTATTTCCAACCAGTGCAATAAAATCCCAAGTTTAATCGAGCAGGGGTTTTGGGGTTTTGAAGGGCTATAAGCATTTATTATTAAGCTTATTTTAATTCAGCTAAAATTTAATCGATTTAAACAAATAAATTTAACAATCCACTATCAATATACTTTACAAATCAATCTAAATGTATTCAAAATATGATACATTTATATATAAATAATAAGAAATATTAATTCTATTTTACATAATGGTAAACAAATAATTTATATTTCTCAAATTTTTTAATTTTACTATCAAATATTTCTTACTCATATTTTTTTACATATAAAATAAAATTTCTTATTTATTGATAATTAAAGACTAAAATTTGTATTTAAACTATATTAAGTAAAATTATCTTTAAATTTAACCTAAATTCTCATTTTTTAGCATCCTAATATCAATTCTCATATAAAATGTATTTTTTTATTTTTATTTATTAATTTATTAACAATTTGATGAAATTTTGAATTCAATCTTATCATATTTGAGAATTGGAAACAGATTGATCGCAGAAATTTCAGATTGCACCTTATGACTTTCACAAATTGATCACATAATAATTTACTTTCAATCTAAAATGTGAACTACTCAATTCTAAATATTTGAGATATGACACAGTTCCAATTCAAATATCCCGACTAAATTTCCTTTTGCAATTCTCAAATTTGAAGATTGAATCTCAAATATAAGTAAAAAAAATAGAAATATAAATTTACATTTTTTATATAAAAATTTCAAACCAAAATATAAAATTTTACTGTGGTATTTCATTACAATAAAGGTATAGTAATAAATCTATATCTTAAAATTCAATTTTCCCTATTTAAATTATTTAAATTTTCATATAAAAATTATTTAAACATTATTTGACTATTATATCTATTTATATAAAATAGATGAATTATTTAAAATAAGATATCTATAAAAAATTAAAAAGTTTATTCTAAAAGTTATAAAATAAATTAAAATTACAACACAAAATTTAATTTATAATAAATTATTTATAAAAGTTTTATATTAAGAATTCATTTTTTAACATTCTTTCAATCATAATTTTCCAACAAGAAATTAATAATATTTATTAAAATTATGATATTTATATAATATTCCTAAAAATAAAAAGATAAATTATATGATTTATTTATTTTTTTATATAATAATTTTCCAAATTTTATTTACATGCCATTCAAATAAATAACGATTTAAATTTAATAATTTTTATTTTATATCATAATTTATTTACTTATATATGATAATTTACATCCTATTTTTAATAAATCTTATTAAGCAGTAGTTATATAAAAGTTTAAATTATATATAAATGAAATTAATTACTTACCTTTATTATTTATAAGTGTATTAAGTTCAATTTACAATTCCTTATTGAAATTTATTTTTAATTGTTGAATATTTTACTTTGATTTCTTTTATATCTCACTTCAAAGTCAAATTTAATTAAGAATATGTTTATGATTTTGAAATTGAGGAAACAAAAATTTTGTGATTTTGAGATTCATTCTTGAATTGGAATAAGATTTGATTTTTGAAGATTTCCAATTTATATTTTGTATTTACAATTCCAATCTTGTCTAGAATCATATTGAATTCATTTTGTCTCTCAATTCTGCCTAAAAAGATTAAAAATTAAAATTAAAACAAAAGTACGAAAAACTGTATACAAAGAATCTTGGTCCCTAGAAGAACACTACCCGCTGGCCAAGCGAGCTGCATATAGCAACGTGTTCACTCAAAGGGGGGTAACGATTGGTCTACTCGTTACGATGTTGCATAGACTAGGGTTTAAATCCAGTCTAACTGAAGCTGCAACAACAAACTCTGAGATAACAATGTACACAAGCCCTCGGGTCGGCACAACCAAGTTCTGAGGGGAATATAACTACGATACAAAGACACTGGTTTTCCAATATGAATTTAGGTTATTTTATTTTAAATTATTCTTTTAATTATCTTATTATTTAAAAAATTGTAATCTAATTTTATATTTGAGGATAGGGTTTTTTATTGTTTAGGGCAGGTATTTTTAAAATTATCTAATTAATTTTATTTTTATTTTTTATTTAAAATTTAATTTAAATTGACTTACTATTCCAAATAGTAAGCCATTCCACTTTTGCCTATCTCTATAGGACTTATTATTAATTAATTTAAGTTTCTTTGAAACTTATTTCAAAGCAATTAGGGTAAGTTAAGGTTCATCTCTCGAACCTATAGGGGCATTAAAGGAAAGATTAAATTTCCGTTTTAAATTATTTATAATTAATTTAAATTTTAAATTTTATTTAAAAGATATTTTATCTTTTATCTTTAATTTATCTTTACTTTATATTTTATAAAAATGTATAAGTTATTTGTTTGTAAACTTTATATAACTTTGAATATTCGGAAAAATTTGAATCCAAGCTTATTATTTGATAAATACTTTTACATTTATCATTCAGCAATATTAGATCATGATTTTATTGATACTCAATTTAATTATAAAGTTATTTAAAATAATTTTTTTATTTATTTTTTAATTTTCAATTACTTTCCTTCATTAATTTAAGTATAAAAAAGTCAAATAGCTATTAATGATAATTTATAGTATTTATTTAAATATAAATATAAATATAAATTAATTTGAATTTTCTTATAAGTTAGGTAATATATTTAAAATTTTTATATGCAAATAATACTTAAAAATAAATAAATTTAACTTGAATTGAAGAAATTTATCAATAATTATTTGAAATAATACACTTTTAAGAATATGATATTTTATTGAAATATTTTGTTATTTAGGTTTAAATATATAGGAAATTTTAATTATTAATTAAATATCTTGAATGAATAAGAAAACTTTAGAAACTTTAACTGTAATGAATTCAAAATTGTTAAGAAATATATGCTATAAAATTAAAAATAAAGTTTCTATTATAAAAAGCTTAAAGTTATTTTTGAATTTTCTTTAATTTTTTTACTTTGAAATACCTTCTCTAATACTTAAGTATAAATTTACTTTGATCCTCACAAGTCTTTAAGTGAGATAGATTCCAAAGCAGCAGTTAAGACATGATAGTAGCATCTCCTAACAAGATTTTGATTAATCCTACTTATATTCATTCCAAGCTCTTTCATAAAGGCGGCCCAATAACCTCTATAAGGGTTAACTTATCATAACTTACTTTGATTAGGCTCTAGTATTTAAAGGATTCAAGTCTCTGTTCTTAATCCAAGAGTACATAAGCTCTGCTGGAGCTAGCCTGTAATGATAAGGCCCAAGAAACATAAGCGGTAATTTGAGATTGTCATACTTTGCCATTACTTCTTAAGATCTGTGATAGGGAGCGTTATCAATCATGATAACAGTATTCTTTCTCCACTCCAAATCTATTTCATCTAATGTAAGTGCAAGCTTGCACAAGAAATACATAAATGAGTGTTGATTAGTTCTTCCCCTATTAACAGTATAGAACAACTCTCCAGTACTTGACACTCCAATAATCAAATTCATTTGACTAAGCCTCTAAGATTTTGTAACTCTATTCTTAACATAAGGAGCTGTCCAGCCTCTTCTTCTCTCATCAGTCTAGTGCAATACTGATTCATCAATGTTAATAATTCTCTTGCCTTCACTTAGAAAGAGTATGAATTGTTAGGCTGCATACTAGCGTTGAAGCTTACTACTGTTATTGTTATGAAGGTTCGTTATCTACTTAACTTACTTGTATGTCATCATTAGTTCATTCTTAAGGAACCTTCGAATCATCTACTTTGAACAGTGAAGCTGGATCTTTGACACTAAGCTTTTCTGTATATCTGATATTTAGATAGGCACTTAGTCATAAGTAAGCATATTCACTATATGAGTGCGAGCTCTGCTGTGCAGCTTCTTATACTTGCCTCTATTAACTTGCTTAAGATTCCAAAAGTTTGCTTTTTTCAAGGGATTGTTAAGGTACCTTCTTAACTTATAGTATGAAATGCCAAGCCTCTTCATAATCTGCTAGCAGTTTAGCTTTTCAGACATCCTTAGTCTTTGAGATTCCTGAGCCAGCTTTAGCTCTTTTTGCTGCTGCTCCTTTTCTTTCCTCATGATCTTGAGTTATCTTCGAGGCACTATAGCTTAAAGCTAAGTATGCTATCCAAAGACTGGAAATGAGTCTTTCATTTTATGGTTCTCTAATACTTTCTATTCTAATTCCTTCATATCAATTAAAGGAGCTCTTTCGAGCATACCTTAAGGTTCTAATTCTGATTAGGTATAGTCAGTGTAGATCTCAAGTGTGATCTGGCCAAGAGTCTATATTTAGTGGCCATCTAGTAACGATTCCTTAAATCCTCCTAGTTTACTTACTCTATAGGTTTCCTTAGGATCAATAATAAAGCCTTTGAAATTCAAAGATTCTAATGAATCTTCCAGATCATAGTAGTAGTTAAGCATCTCTCTTTTACTTACAGTCTCTATCTCAACATCAGCAACTGTAATGTTCCTTTAGTATAACATATTGGTTGTTATGTAATCTGCAGTATTGCTTTCATCATCTGTTTCACTAATTGAGCTTCGCTCACTATCTGAACTACTAGAGCTTTTATCTTCTTCCTCTTATTGGAAAAATTCAACCAGCTTAGACTATCTCTTTTTAGAACTTGATTCCATAAGTTCAGTGCTTAATTTCCTAATAATGAATTACTTTGGTGCTGGTAGGAAATCCGCATGCGGAAATCGGATCATGCTGAAGGCATTTCATAATAGTGAAAATGACTATCTCATTATAGTAACAGTGCTGTCTTCATGAGCCAATATTTGGCTATTTAAAACGGCTGATGGCACCCTCCTATTAGAATTTAATGAACCAAGCGTAACTTACTGGCATCAATGTTTAAGAACTAGCTTAGAAGTGCAAAAGCAAGAAAGAGCTCTACAACTTTCTCACCCAGGATTGTCGGGCCTTCTTACCCAAGCCTGATTCAACCAACATTTACTTCTTCAAGTCCATCATAAGAGCAAAGAAGGAGGTAAGCATCTCTCCTTAATTGTAACCGTCTTCATAGTACATCAGAAGAGAAGACGTCAAAGTGTCCGCTGTGCCTCACATAGAGGGACTTACAGTCCAGGACTTCCTCGATTATGCGAGAGACATCCCCAGACTACTCAACTTTCTCCCTGATGAGCGAGACTGGGTCCACTTAGACAGGCAATGGATCTGTGATTTGCTCTATACCTTAGACACCGACGGTGTCACCAAAATGATTCACGATGCAATGCTTTAACGGAAAGAAAAGCTTGAGCAAAGCAGAGACCTAGTCATTGAAATGAGACCTGAATTTATAGACGCACTCTCTAGATGCCTCAGCTTCAGCAGTAAGTTTACTCTCTTTACATTTCCTTTGTAGCCGAGAGAGACAAAGCTGTGAATCTCATGAAGGACTCATCTAAAAGAAAGAGAACAAGAGATGAAATTGAAGAGGTGAAAGATTATGAGACAGCCTTGAAGTCAGACAGGCAGCTCATTCTATAAGAAACTAAGAGGCTGAAGCAAGAGCATGATAACTTGGAAAGTGAAGTACTTGACTTACGCAAAATGAAGGAGCAAGTTATGCAAGAATTCGGCTCAGAATCTGGAAGGGCAGGTGCAGAACTTCAGCCTTTGACTTCTGCTGGTCTCTATTCTCATCCATTCTCTGAACACACTAATAGAAAGAGTTAGAATATGGTGAATTCTTTTAGAAATTAAGCTTTAAAATCATCTTCTTTATAACCCCTCTCTTTAGGGGTTCCTATGATCTATATCACTATTCAAGTTTCTCTTTTAATTTGAAGCCTTCTTCAACCAGGCTTCCATACTTTCTTCGACCTCTTCATGCTCCTTGTAAGTTTCACTAAAAGACTTGTCTCTGCAACTCCTCCTTACAAATATAACTCACTTTTCAACTAAGTCCTTAATCTGCTCTGCCTTCTCATAAGCCTTCCTACTTCTCTTATTAGTCTATTTCTTTCCTTCCTTGCTCTTCGATCTTTCTCTGCCTGGCTCTTAAGTGATCTCCTCATATTGGCGCCTCACGCCGTTTTAGAAGATCTTCTCAACTTCAATAATAGGCTTGTCTTAGAACACAGGGTTCTGGCTCATCTTCTCTACAATGAATTCTATGATAGAAGGTTAATAGAACCCTAATTTACTTTGAGTGTCTGGCTCTTCAGCCACAGCTTCAGTTTTCATTTCCTCTTCAGAGCCCTTCTTTGCTTCCTCGATATCTTTTTGGCTCCTATGAAAGAACTTTCTACTTTTTCGACTATCTTCTCCACTATAGCCTTTACAACTGCAACTTAATGATCGATGACTATAATCAATTCAGAAGGAACTTCGGGCTCCTTTGCTTGATGAATAATATCCATATCAATAGCTTCTTATTTGTCTTACAAATTAAATTATACTTCATTGAACTCTTTGTCTAATATAAGGTCGATCTCATTCTACTCTACATAAAGAAGCTACTCAGCACTATCTTTGGAGTTGAGTCTATACAAACTCTTTGCCATCTGCCCTAAGTATTAAGCCTTCCAATTCTTCCTATAATCTGCCCTTCAGACCTTTTAGAGAAGACATCTGCGATAATGAGGTAAGAACCTCCGTTCTAGTTGATTCATCATTCGTCTGAATGTCAGTCCCTCTTCCATGAGCTTCATTCAGCAAGTATATTCCATATTCCTTTTTCGCATTCTTCATTAAGTATCTGCCTTTCAATCATGGATTCGATATTGGCGGCTTGCCCTCTGCTTAAACTTGTGAAGTCGTAGTCCGATCTCAAAAGGCCTATCTTTATTGTATTATAGTTAGTTGAAGCCACTATTAGAACTGGGGAGTGGCTTAGCTGCTCTATTATAATTTCTTTGATCTTAGCCAAGTAATCACTCTAATTAGTGCTCACAAAAACATCCGGGTATTGAGTCTTTTTATTTCCCTAGAGTTTATCAAGAGTGGGAAATACTACAGGTGTAGCTTGAAAAGCTAGCTTTAAACAGTTCTCTTAAGTAAAAGAGAGATTGCTTCCAGAAAATCCTATCACTTAATGAGCATGCTGAAAGTACTCAAGAGAGTTGAATATAGTATCAACAGAGCCATCAAACATAATCCAGTCGTACTCGTCCACTAATACGTAGCTTTGCTACCATACACTCACAGCCTTGCTGTTCTTTTGCATCTTCTTTAATTAGGGCTAAGTATAGAAATAGATGCCAGTATCTTTGGCAAAGAAGTTTAGATTGCAATTAAGCTACATTGCTTTAATGACTCTCTAGTATCGTTTGAAGTCTCTTTGCACTAAGTGCTCATTCTTGCTGAGTATAAAGACTGATCTTTAAGTTTTAAGAGCAATAAGGATAGCTAAAGCAATGCATATTAGGGTCTTCCCATTGCCAATACCAAAATGAATGAAGTGATTGCTGTTAAGGTTGTCACAGATATAGTTTAAACATAAGAACTGAGAGCAGTAGAATTTGAAGCCTAAATTTTACTCCAAAGTTTCTAATTCGGCACTTACTCTTAAGAGTTCCTCTGGAGACCTGCTATTGAATCTGGATGCTACTTGGTTATATAAGTTCTCATTCTTGAATAGCTAAAGAAGGTCATTAACAGCCTTTTCAGAGAAGGCTTCCATAGTCCTTGGCAATTGCATTATTCTATCAAGGTCAGAGAAGTCACAGTTTAGACAGTTGTCAATAGTGTGAATGCTTAACTATACATTTTTCACGACTTGCGCATTCACAATCAACTACTATACTTTCCTGATTTGTTCAATCTTCCCTACCATTATTGATCTCTGCTTTGCAGTCTTGAAGCAAGGCCTTTCATAAAATGCACCATTGAGACTTTGTCGATGACTTCTTGCTTTTATAAGAAGGTTTCCCTTGTTGAAGATATGTAGTCTTTTAAAGACTCTAAGTTAGGGGCAGAGCATAAGGCACATATTCTTACAAAGTACTCTGTATACTATACAGGAATGTCTCTTATAAGGTTCAATCCACAGTCTTGCTTAAGCAAGATAATAAAAGGCACGTTCATTATAAAGAAGGAAATTTGGTATTAGTTTGATGACCTAAGGGTCAATTGAAAAGTAGTGCCATGTTTAAGCCAAAAGCTGAATGATGCCTGGATTAGAGTCGTTTAGCTTCAAGACTATAGCAAGCTGCTTACTTAGACATGTTGCCTCAGTAATAAAGACCAAGTTGGCTAAGCCTATAGCTTGTCTAGCATTGGGTGACCTT